>JAVKPL010010469.1:0-43209 GCA_032173675.1 Gastrolobium villosum | reverse complement strand
CTTGACAATGTACATGAAGCAGTATGCTGTTATAATGTGACACAGCTACTGCTTTACACACCGAGACTCAATTAAATTAGCAACTTCTGAAGACTTATTTTAGTTTTTAAAGAGAGACAAAAGATAATTTGTAATCTCTCATTGCATCTATTTGTATCTGTCTGCACCGCAGGTTTTCTTATTAAATATGATTAATCACTATGTGCATTAGTAGTATCCTTAATCCTGAGACTTATGCAGAATAACTAACTGTCGACAACATCTTATTTGGTATGCTGTCTTGCAAAGGCAATCCATTTCCTTATTGATTGTGTCTTAATTTAATGATTTATTTTGTAAATACTGATTTACTCCTCTATTTCTTATTATACTAGACCAGTCTAAATTTTTACAGCATTTGTGTATGTTACAATCATCTGCTTCTCATGAATTAAGTGCTTAGCTATATTAATCGTATTGATATAGACAATGTACATATATGTGGAGCTACTGATTATCATATAATAGAGCATATAGGCCTGAATGCTAAGAAAATAGTATGTCAACTATTTTTTATTTTTTGTTTTTCTTTAGGTTGTCACATGAACTTAAGAATCACACATAATGTACAAGTGATAGATATTATGTGTGTCATGCAGGAGAGTACGACAGGCTGAACGGTATTCTTGGGCTGCAACAAGGGGGGTGAACGAGGAAATGCTTATGGAGAATTTTCCAGAAGATCTCCAGACAGACATAAGACATCATCTCTTCAAATTTGTTAAGAAAGTATGCACTAGAATATTCGTGGCATAAATGCCTAGTAATAATTAAAAATGAAATCATGATTGATCATTAAGTGGATTTTAGTTATCTTGTTCATGTCTGTAATGGTGATTTAATTTTCTCTGAGGATCTAAAATATCTGCAGGTTCGAATTTTTGCCCTGATGGATGAGCCAATCTTGGATGCCATCTGTGAGAGACTAAAACAAAAGACATACATCAAAGGAAGTAGAATTTTGAGTCATGGTGGTCATGTGGAGAAGATGGTCTTTGTTGTGCGTGGAAAATTGGAGAGTATTGGAGAAAATGGAATGGGAGTTCCCTTATCTGAAGGGGATGCTTGTGGTGAAGAACTTTTGACATGGTATCTTGAACATTCTTCTGTAAGCACAGGTATAGCAATTGCAATACTTGATGCAATGGTAAAATACCTATTAAATATTTGTCGTAGAAATCAGCAGAAGTTGCAATAATCAACAACTTGACCATACTACAAAATCAGAAAAAGCATGTTTCATCAATATGGTTTCTTTTGCAGATGGTAAAAAAGTAAGGCTTCCAAGACAAAGGTTGCTGAGCAACAGGACAGTAAGGTGCTTAACAAATGTAGAGGCATTTTCACTCCGTGCTGCAGACCTTGAAGAACTCACAACCCTTTTCACAAGATTCTTGCGGAGCCCTCATGTTCAAGGAGCTCTAAGGTCATTCATTCTATTTACTTGCATTTGGGTTTATATTTCACCATAATCTTGACCGTTTTATGACTTAAGAGTAATGAAAATCAATTATATCTCTCCCATGCCCCTCGTGCAAAACACACTGGCGTAATATACATATTACAAAGGGAGTTGATTTTCTCATGTCACTGTAGAGAAATCATCTCCAATTCCCACACTAAATTTTTTTTTTTCTGAGGTTTTCTTTATTTTTAATGGTGATGGGTCCCACCATGCAAATGTCTCTATGGCAAAAGATATGTAACAGCTGCAACATAAGAGAATGTTTGCCCTATTACAAATGCGTGATTTTTAACCATGATTTCTATTTTCAAAACCATGGCTCTGACATAATGATATGATCATTTTATTTTGGTAGGTATGAATCACATTATTGGAGATCCCTTGCGGCAAACCGAATCCAGGTTGCATGGAGATACAGGAAGAAGTGTCTAAGTCGTGCTAATACCTCACAATCAGTTCAAACATTGAGTCGTAGGTTTTACTGTAATATCTGATTAGGTACCCTTTGTCATAGGTTGTACTTGAAAAAGGGTAATGAAATATATTATTTGAATTGCAAGGGTAATGAAATATATTATTTGAATTGTATGTAAATTGTACAAAGGGTTCTTTATTTAAAGAGATTACATGACCTAATGGGTTAAGCCCAATACAACAAATAAATAAATATTATTATTTACAAAAGTCCCTCTCAAGCTGAGGAATAGATATTTATCATTCTCAGCTTGCTAGTAAGCTCTTGAAATCTGTCTGAAGGAAGTTTCTTTGTCAATACATCAGCTAATTGACGCCCAATGGGAATATATGGAGTGGTAATCAACCTGTTATCAAGTTTATCTTTGATGAAATGACGGTCGACCTCAATATGTTTAGTTCGATTATGTTGAACTGGATTATGAGCTATATAAATAAGCGGACTTATTATCACATAGCAGCTTCATAGGTCCCTCACATTTTATTTTGAGATCATCAAGTACAATTTCCAGCCACAATAACTCACAAATGCCTTGAGCCATAGCTCGAAATTCAGCTTCTGCACTTGATTTGACAATTACATCTTGTTTCCTACTTCTCCACGTCACCAAGTTACCACAAAGAAACATACAATAACCAGTGGTAGAACGATGATCAGTCACAAATCCAGCATAATCAGCATCAGTGTAAACTTCTAAAGAGAGATCGCCATCACGCCTGAATAACAGTCCTTTACCAGGAGTGGCTTTAAGATACTGAAGAATTTTATCCACTGCCTGCAAGTGTTTCTCCTTTGGATCGTGCATAAACTGACTGACAACACTAACAGCATAAGCTAGGTCTGGTCTAGTATGAGCCAGATATATCAGTTTCCCAACTAGCCGTTGATATTGTCCTTTATCAACTGGAGGACTCTCCTCTTCATAACCTATCTTGTGATTCTGCTCAATAGGAGTATTCGAGGGTTTACACCCAAGCTTTCCTGCTTCTTTGAGAAGATCAATAACATATTTCCTCTGGCTGATAAAAATTCCTTTGTTTGAATGAGCTACCTCTATCCCTAGGAAATATCTCAGTTTTCCAAAGTCTTTAACTTCAAACTCAGAGGCTAGTCGTGTTTGCAAAATATGTATCTCCACAAAATCATCACCTGTTATAATAATATCATCAACATATACAAGGAGTACAGTGAGCTTCCCATATTGGGAGTGCTTAAAGAAAAGTAGGCACGAGGTGACTGCTTCAATTCATACAAGGCTTTTCTTAATCTACAAACTTTATTTTCTCCGTTCACAGAATCAAAACCAGGCGGGATTTCCATGTAGATTTCTTCTAACTCACCATTAAGGAAATCATTCTTCATATCAAATTGATTTATATCCCAATAGTAATGGGCAGCAAGGGATAACAAGACTCTCACTGTATTCATCTTTGCAACTGGAGCATATGTTTCTTCATAATCAATGCCATAGGTGTAACAGCCCGTTACGTACCGGTATTGTTAACATTGATTATGATATTAAGCGCAGTTACAATCACAACAATTCATTTATAAAAATGCGAGTAAACTTTTTTCTTTTCATTACGCGAGTATTTAAAACAATAATAAAGCGTAATGGATAAAAGCTGTGACCGTAACTGAAAACTAATTGCGGAATAATTAAAACAAATGCTTAAATATCGTATAATACTTCTCTCAAGTCACTAAGGGTTCCCATAAACCCACTTAGCCTAAATCTCACTAAGCTGCAGAAATGTAAACATATATATATATATATATTTACAGGGTTTATCATCTATCATTTAATATGACCACAAAAAATTTCCTATACACACAAAATTTTGTGGGACCCGCGGCAAAACGAATCTCTATAATATAACACAATCACTTTTTCTACAACATAACTCTTATAAAACCCATATATATATATATATATATATATATATATTATACTCATGAAATCCTTTTTTTTTGTGTCTCAACTACAAAAAAAGTAGACATAAAGCCCTTATTAAAATTAACAAATAGTCAAATACTAAAAAACTCCGTAAATTCGCAAATTTTTGTATTTATATTAATGCATTATTCATTGTAGATAGCATTCCAAGACTCGTGAAGATGGATAAGCCAACCTCAAAGCGAGAGAAAACAGAAGAAAATGCTATCGACGGGGACAGGATCAAGCGGGAGAAAACAGTAGAAGAAAACTCTGACGGCAGGGACAGGATCAGTGACATGCCTGATGCAGTCTTGTGCCACATCCTCCCATTCCTTCCAATTAAAATCTGCGTGACTACGAGCATTTTGTCTCTCAGGTGGCGGCATATCTAGAAGGATATGCAGGTCCTAGACTTTGACCACGATTATTGCCAGGGATTCGAGCATTTAGCTGCTTTCATAAATTGGGTTCTAGCTCTGCAAAAGAGTTATGATATTCGAGTGTTTCGACTCTCGTGTACTTAGCCAACACACACTCCAACTCAGTGGCTAAATGGGTCCAAACCGCCATTGGGCCTAACCTGGAGGAACTGTTGCTCGGACTGCATCCTATATTTGGTTTTGTGGTGCCTAACACTCTCTTCACTTGCAGCAGGCTTGTATCACTGACTTTGTACCACACAATCCGCACAGAAAAGGCTCCAGCCATTTGTTTGCCATCCCTAAAGGTGCTTAGACTACAGGATATAAATGTGGATTTTATTGAAACCTTCCTCTCTGGGTGCCCTGCCCTCGAAACTCTGACTATCTTTCCCGAATGCTTGACCAAAGTCTACGTCCCTTCTTCTGTAATGTCCGGCCACTTCAAGAATCAATGACTATCCTCACATACTAACACGAGATGTTCCAGTGTGCTTTTTCGTCACTCGCACACTTCCTGGGAAAACTTCCCAAGAGGTCACCCATCCCAGAATTGCTCCAAGTCAAGCACGCTTAAATATGGAGTTCTTCCGTTCCGGGCTACCGAAAAGAAGATACATCTTGTTAGTATAGGTAGTACCAATTAATTCTTATAAGCTATCCCAAACTGTGCAGTCTCACACCTGCACAGTCTTTGGAATCCCTCTCTTTCGGGTGTCGATTCGGTTCATTCATGCATGTAACCCCTTGCTGAAAGCCTGTCAGGAGCCGTTCCTTGTCTATGCCCTTTCGCACCGGCGATCACTCCCCGCCCTCGTCAGCGCTCAGGATATCACATGCCCACCAGCTTCCGCCTGGTTCGTCCTCGAACCACACCGTACCGGAAGAGAGGCCTGCTCTGATACCACTTGTAACGCCCGGCCACTTCAAGAATCAATGACTATCCTCACATACTAACACGAGACTTTCCAGTGTGTTTTTTCCTCACTCGTACACTTCCTGGGAAAATTTCTCATGAGGTCACCCATCCCAGAATTGCTTCAAGTCAAGCATGCTTAACTATGGAGTTCTTCCGTTCCGGTTATCGAAAAGAAGATGCATCTTGTTACTATAGGTAGTACCAATTAATTCTTATAAGCTATCCCAAACTGTGCAGTCTCACACCTGCACAGTCTTTGGAATTCCTCTCTTTCGGGTGTCGATTCGGTTTATTCATGCATGTAACCCCTTGCTGGAAGCCTGTCAGGAGCCGCTCCTTGTCCATGCCCTTTCGCACCGGCGATCACTCCCCGCCCTCGTCAGCGCTCGAGATGTTACATCTTCCTTGAAGAGATTGGTGTTACAAGTTTTTTCTACTCGTTGGGAATCTTACCTGGATATAGATGCGCCAGGTCTTGAGTACCTTTATATCCTCCATAAGGGTAGCTCCTTTCATTTTCAGGTTACCAATTTACAGCATATGATGCATGCACATCTTGATATGGAAGCAATGGACGAAGCATCTGTCACAAGTTTTCACAAGCTTATTGGAGCTTTGTGCGGAACAATATCTCTAAGATTGGGCTCTTTATCAACACAGGTCAAGTTTTATTATCACTAACTATTCTTCTTAGAGAGAAGTATCTCTCCGGTCATCACCGGAGATAAAGTTATCTCCAGTGAGCTCAAAACGACGTCGTTTTGGGTTATAAGATTAAAAAATTATAATGATAAAGACTAATATAACCCTGCAATATATTAGAATTACAAAAACAACTTGATTTCCGTCCCAAAATGACGTCATTTTGGGCTCACCGGAGATAACTTTATCTCCGGTGACTTGAGAGATCCTTTACCCTTCTTCTTATTCTTTGTCTTTTTTTATGAATATTATATATTATATAACTTCTTGCTGTCTTGCAGACCCTACTTTGTCTGTCCCCCTATTTTAGATTTACCGAATTTTTGCCAATTACTTCGTCCAGAGATCAGTTTTCCATGTTTCAACTCGAGTTTTCTGATAAACTTACTTCAGAAGTGTCATGTACTTCAAGTTCTCACAATTATTAAATCGGGGGATTGTTGAGCTTTCAAGTTTAAATATTTGACCTATATTAAATATATTCTTTGCTTCCATTTATTAGTGTCATTTTTCCTTTTTGCCGCCTGCAGCAACAGAAACCATTACGTTTACAAAGTTTGGCGCAGCCAACAATGGTTCCTAATTGTCTTCGATCACACTTGACCTCTGTTCAGTTTGAAGGCTATCGAGGACTTGAAGATGAGCTGGAATTTGCTGATTATATTTTACGATATGGATTTGTTTTGAAGGCAATGAACATTTGTACCAGATTGTTGGACTTTGGGGGAAAAGTGGCATATTCACAAAAATCCATTATATGATATACCACGGCGCTCTAGCGTGTGCCAACTTATTTTTTCATGTGCTGGATCTCACTACTAAGGTATGAGCTCTTAACATCTCCTTCTAATTAGTGGCTTACTATTAGTGATATAGTTCACTTAGCTTTAGCTTTAGCTTTGTTGATGTTACTGTACTTCTGTATGTAACAGATCACTACTGTTCTTTTCTGTTTTCTAGTCTGTTAGTTAGTCTATTTGTAACTTGCTGACTCAGATCTGTGTCTTTATCTTGCTCTATAAATACAATGGTTATGTCTCATATCTCTTCTCTCTCTCTCCTTCTTACCAAACTCTGATTCTTAATGAATCAAAGATCACTAGAATTTGGTTTATTTTGCACAAATAGATGTACCTTTGTTCTTATATGTATATCACCACATTTTATAACTATATTGTGGTGGAATTGAATAATTCCATGTCCCCAAAGTTCCTAAATTTTCTTTGATAAAGTTATGTTCTGACAATGCCTAATATAGGATTGGCCCCAAAAAAAAAAAATATTATAGTTTTTGCTCGTGCAACATTTTTCTCTTATATTTTTTTTTTTATTACTACCATTATAAGTATTTTGTTTGTTTTTTTCTTTCCTTTTCCGAAATCTTTTATTTTATTTTATTTTTTTGGGGTTCATTGACTGTTGATCGCAACTGGTTTGGCTAAAAGTGTTTAGGCACCATATACCCTCCTCCTGGATACCACTGTTTGAAAGCTCTTGTATTCAAGCAAATTATGATACTCCACAACAATTAAAACCTTTGTATGCTCCTTTTCCATTTTTGCAAAGTTGCTTCTTATGCTATTGGAAGTACAATCAGCTTGAAGAGAATCTTGAAGCTTTTTGTCAATTTGCTTAATAACATCAATATAGACTTTTTTTAAGAGTATGAGAGCTACAGAACTGATTAACCTTGCAATAAATATTGTCATAAACCATACCATTTATGAGCAATGTCTCATGGACAATTTCCCTAGGATGTGAAAAGAAAGTAGAACGAAAAGCTGAATAACAAGTAGTAACTGTTAGTACTGAATTTTGCATGGTTTAACAATTGTATTTTAAGTTTTCTTTGGTTATTAAATGGTTCAAATGCAGGTGAAAAAGGCCCAAAAGTGTATAAAATGGGCCCATTAAGGTGATTGAGTAAATAATGGCAGACTTGTAATTTTTTGATATTTTTTCCATGCCATGTGAAAACAGGGAAGCATAGTGAGAAATTGATGATGTGGCGAATTATGGACCATTGGATGGACAGCAAAGTAGAAGAGACTTGGAAGTGGAAATTTATCATTAGACATTAAAGATCTTATTTAAATACCTTGGGAAAGGATTTGATTAGGTTTGGACAACTGAGAAATTCCAATAAATGCTTCAGACGTTGAATTTCTGTGAGAAAAGTGCTATAGCTATCGTAGTTTAGATGCAGGTATGGAATTTGTTAATGGGCCATGACTTAAAAAAACCAGTACCTTATTACTTGTTGAATTGATATTAGTCCCCTTGTTGAATTTTTTCTGATTGAAAACTTAGTTAGTTTAATTTCCAGTTTTAAAAAGTTGTTTTCTTGCGATTCAAGAAACTAGGATAGATTTGAGAAAAGAAACTAAGGGCCTGTTTGATTGTGTTTTGGTTTTTTTGTTCTTAAAACTGTTTTGTAGAATAATTATGAAAACATTTGTTTTCTGTGTTTTTTTGTTTTGAAAGTTAAAAACCAAAACAAAAAATAAAAACAACTCAGACATGTTCTCTGAATTTGATTATAAAAATAAGAAAATAGTTACAGTTTTTAAAACTTTTTTTTTACAAAATAGGCTTTTTTTTGTTCTGAAAACTAGAAAACTGTTTTTAAGAATAGCAATCAAACAAAGCCTTATCATTCTTGATACATATACTACTGTGTTTGTTAGCACAAGACTTAGCATAATTTTAATTTTTCTTTTCTGCGAAATTTTAATCTTAATGGTAACCACCCAGGATTAGAGAGCTTATGCTCTCTCCCATCCCAAAGTCTTGAAATCCCAATAAAATGTTCTCTCCCAATAGCTGCGATCCCTTTTATCATGCTTTCCCTTTTTTAAACGATGTTTCCCTCACAACCATTTCAACGTATGCTGTGTAAAAAAATTGGTTCACTTATCCTGCTCTTAATTAGACGTTGACTTGACCCATAAATAACTATTTTTGTTGAACTGGGTTTAAATACTGACCCACATTTATTTGGGTCAGTTTTAAACCTGATTTGTTTTAATAATGACACATTGACCCAAAACTTGATCCATACTCATTATGTGAAAAAAAGAAAAAGAAAATCACAATTACATTAAAAGAAAATTTTTAACATCAATTACATCAAAAAAAGTTACACAAAATTTTTCCATCAAAATTTTTAGCAAAATTTTTTGACGAAAATTATGTAAAAAAATTTGACGGAAAAATTCTTTTGTTATATTTTTTTGAATCTAAATTTCGTCAAAATATTTCACAAAAAAACACATTCATCAAAAATTTTGACGAAACACATTTACATCGAAATTTTTTGATGGAAAAAAAATTTCA
Source organism: Gastrolobium villosum (assembly GCA_032173675.1). Taxonomy (NCBI): domain Eukaryota; kingdom Viridiplantae; phylum Streptophyta; class Magnoliopsida; order Fabales; family Fabaceae; genus Gastrolobium; species Gastrolobium villosum. The sequence continues at coordinate 33,915 of JAVKPL010010469.1, read as the reverse complement.
TCTATATTCTTTACAGAATTCAAATTTCGGCGAAAGTTTTTGATGGAAACACTTTTGTTTAACTTTTTGACAAAAAAAAAAGACATTTGCATCAAAATTTCAACGGAACATATCTGTCAAAAAATTTCGCAAAAAATTTTGACAAAAAATATTTTAATAAAAATTTTGACGGAAAAAATATTCTGTCAAAACTTTTTAAAAAATCTAAATTTCGTCGAAAGTGTTTGCTCCCTTGGTCCAGGAAGCATTTTTTGAAATGGTAAGTTTGAATGGAGTTATTCAAGAAATGTATTTTTTTTTTAATATCTTACACTATAGAAATAACGGGTTAGGATAGAGAATAAAAAAATAACAACCATTAATTTATCTAAAAAGTTTCACAGTACCTAATGTTAAATTTGTAGTTTGACATGTGATAACAACGTAATATTACTTCTTTTAACCAGAAAAGTGGATATTAATATATGGGAAAATTTATTTTAATAGTACTGTGACTATTATTTATCCATTAAAAAAGTTAGTCATTTAATTATTATGATAAATTAAAGGGTTAATTATATTTGTTCATTTGATTCCCAATAATCATCTGCGCACATGGCTCCGAACCAAGGAAAGGTTCGAGTCATGATTTTATTGAGGTTTTCCTGACCCATGCAATGCAAGAGGCATATTACCGTGTAATTCTTTTAATATATTATGGGTTTCATAAGAGTTATCTCGTTAGAAAAGTGTCTGTGTTATGTTATAGAGATTCGTTTTGCGTGTCAGAGTTTTTTTTTTTTGCTGTGAGCGCCATAAAATATTGTTAGTGTAGGAAATTATTTTTGGCCATGTTAAATTATAAATGATAAACCCATAAATTATTTAGTAATTTAATGTGAAAAGACATATATTTTACCAATGCTCATTCATGTGTAATTTGTGCAAAAAAAACAAAGGGTAAAGTGTCTGTCATTTTGAAGGATGTAAAGTTGTATCATTTTAAGAGAGAGAAAGAGATAGATAAATGAGGAGAGAGTTAACAAAAAAATAAAGGTGTGGGTTCCACCTCTTTGTGAGAGTGAAAAGATATAAGTTGTGTAATTTAAAATGATAAATATTTTTCTCAAAAAACAAAATGTATATGTCCTGCTCTACAAAATGCGTATGGAAAGCATGCATAACTAGCTCTTTCACGGCAAAAAAATTAATTTATTATTTTTTAATAAAAAATTACGAAAAAATAATCATTTTGAAATTAATTACGAAAATATAGCAGTCAAACACGTTTTAACTGGTTGGAGAGAGACGTGACTGGTTGACCGGGGGAGAGAGACACACCCCACTGGGGGCGTATTTCATTTGGGCGTGAACGGGGAGAGAGACAAACTTTGTCCATAACTTTTGGGGGCGTGTTAATGTTTTTTTTACCACGTAACTTTTCGAGTCACGTGGACATATTTTGTCTTTCACAAAAAAAATTGAATTTACAATAATGATATCATAAGAACGTTTAAACTAAAATTAGTAAGCAGAAAATCACTCTTATGATTAGAAATATTTATAATAAAGATTCTTATTAAAAATTTAAGTGAGTGTTTTTCGTTTTATATTGATTTTTAAGTTTTTGTTCGTGATTATAAAGTTATGTCATTTTTAATATAACTATGTCGTTTTGATGTATTTTTACCAAAATCATAAGGATCTTTACTATGAATGTTTCTAATCATAATAGTGATTTTCTGTTTATTAATTTGGGTTTAAACGTTCTTATGGTATCATTGTTGTAAACATTTTTTTTTGTGAGAGACAAAATATGTCAAATGAGATTTTATTACGTAGATCTCGAAAAGTTATGTGGAATCAAAAAAAATATTACCTAATTCGGACACCCGAATCAAAAGTTATGGACTTCCAAAGTTTTACGATCAAACTGTTGACTTTTGTGCCACGTGGCAGCACCCGGTGAAACACGCCCCAATGGGGGCGTGTCTCTCTCCTCGGTCACGCCCAAATTTGGGCGTGTCTCTCTCCAACCTGGTCACGCCCCATGTGGGCGTGTCTCATGCTTAGGTCACGCCCCACATGGGCGTGTTTCTCTCCATTGGAACACGCCCCATGTGGGCGTGTTTGACTGCTATATTTTCGTAATTAATTTCAAAGTGACTATTTTTTCGTAATTTTTTATTAAAAAAGTAATAAATTAATTTTTTTTGTCGCTCTTTCACCCATCAGGGTTTTCATTCTTTTAATTTATGACTTTAGTATTTGGTTTAAGGTATTTATGAACGAGGGTCATTTAGTGACGTGAGGAGGACCACCGTCACTGATTGGTGCTACCATCCCTAGTGTCACTCACGTTATTTTTATTTTTATTTTTTTCTATTGAGTGCCGCCCCCTCCTCTGGGGCACTCACATCTGATTACTCATATTACCGTAAAACTTCGGAAAGCCATAACTTTTGATCCGGGTATCCAAATCAGATGATTTTCTTTCATTTTACATAACTTTTCGAGATCTATGAAATGACATCTTATTTGACATATTTTATCTCTCACAAACATAATTCAAATCTGTAAAAAAGTGTAATTAGTGTTGCAAATTTGAATTATATTAATGGAAGATAAAATATATCAAATGAGGTGTCATTGCGTAGATCTCAAAAAGTTATGTGAAATAAAAAAAATCATCTGATTTGGATACCCGAATCAAAAGTTATGGCTTTCCGAAGTTTTACGATAATAAGAGTAACCGGATTGTGCCACTTGGCAAAATTCTTTGAGTGCCTCAGGGGAGGGGGCGACACTCAATAGAAAAAAAAAATGTGAGTGACGCGGGAGATGATAGCGGCACTCAATGATGTTGGGTCCCCCTCACATCACTAAAAAACCCTCATTCCTAAATATTTTGAACCAAATATCAAATTGATAAATTAAAATCACAGAAAACCACAATTGGTCAAAGAGGCTAACTGGATCGCACATTGCGAGATACACATCTTGTATTGTGTTAACTATTACACAAATCAAGATAAAGATGATGTGCAATTTAAAAATGGATTTATTATCTATCATTTAACATGATCACAAAAGATTTTCTACACATAATATTTTGTGGGGCCCTCAAAAAAAAAAACCGGCAAGTAAAATGAATCCCTATAACATAACAAAATCACTTTTCCTACAACATAACTCTTATAAAACTCTTTAAAAATAGACATTCTCTATATATATATTTCAAAAAGACCCGTGAATATTTATATTTTTGTATTATATCGATCAAAAAGTCTTTAATTGAAGATTGCTTCAAATTGAGTGGAAAACATTCATAAAAAAAGAAGCTAAATGGAATCACATGGAATAATTTTGGTGTTCGTCTGAAGAGAAGTCACGTTAGCCAAGGTCTCAAGTACTTTACAGTTCAACTATTGTACCCCTAATAATTAAATTTATTTTTAATTTTGCATCACATGATATATTATTATTATTATTAGTAGTTAGTCCTTGGTGCCTTCCTGGAAGTTTCTAGGAAGTTCTAGTTGTCTCTTCCAAATTAAGCTCACAATACTATCCAATTTTCATCTTTTATTGTAAAACAAAAGAAATAATAAATTATGATTGAAAAAGACAGAAACAGTTTTCAGAAATTGAACCATTACTACATTTTTTCTGACTCTCTCAAACTTTTTTCTATCATCAAATTGAAATCAATGGCCATTGGCCAGTGTTGGTGTGAAGCTAAAAGTCTTTGCAAGTTAACTCCTCTTCAACATTATATATATCTTTCTTTGAGTAGGCAGAGCAACGCGCCATTATTAGAAAAACACACACACACTAAAAAATAATTATGTCATGCCTAATCCAACTATCTTCTGTTCATTGTTGACCAGATATTTTGTGATGATAATTTATCAACTTGAATATATATTCTTTAATTGTTCATAAATTGAATATTATGTTCAATTAACTTGACATGTGACTCTGCATTGATTTAATATAATTTGATAGAAGACTATGACGACTTCTACCTCTAACCCACAATTAACTTATTACTACTTTTGAGGCCTTCCGATGACCCCCAGTGGATATAATATATTTGTTTTTAAAGATATATTAAAAGTACATCACTACGTACGGTGTTCCGGATTATATATGTATGTATGTATTTTTTATTTTATTTTTTGGTGAAAAGTATGTATGTATTTTATTTGCACGAGTTTAGTGTTTTGAAAAAACTATAGTTGATGATCATCACTTCCGAGAAAAGAATGTTACGACAAATGCTGATTTTAAGATGACCACAAAATTTAACATATTAAGTTAAAGGGTTTTCGTTTTGTCTTTTAACATGACACAACAAAGTTTCTTACACACATAATATTTTGTGGGCCCATACTTTTTAAAACAAAATAAATAAATAAAAATTAAGGCATGCAAAACAAATTTTTATAACATTATATAATTACTTTTCTTACAACATAATTCTTATAAAACCCTAAGATATTATTTGTTAGGTGGTTTTTCCTAGGTGGGCAAATTTTTTTTCCAGGAAAGCGAGTCCAGGATTCTGATTTTGCCATGTTTGATAAGAGAGATTCTAAAATTTATCCTAGAAACTTTATATTGCCTGAATTTGAATTAGAGTTCTATAATTCTCAAGTTACATGAGAATTGAAATTTGATGTTGTATAGACAAAAAAATATGTGAGACTCACATGTTAGAAAAAAAAATTATGTGTAGAACCCACGTTAAAATTGAGAACGAAAAGTTTGTAGGAAAATTTTAATTCTCCTGTTGAATGAGAATTATAAAACCGTTTGGATTAATACATAAACGTCCCAACAAAGAATGCCATTAGAAACATGGAATTTCAAGACTGGTGGGTGAGATTATGTTGAGTGAATTTTCAGACAAAAGTATCTTTTATAAAAAAAACGCAGTTCAATTTTGCAGTTTTGAAAAGTTGATATTAGTTTGGTAAATTCATTATATATTTTTAATAATATTTTACCATCAACCAAACATAGGCTCAATAAAACTTTCTAATTTTTTCTGTAATATTTTGGCCTATTAAATAATTTTTTTATAACATTCTTTGAAAACTCATTTTTTTCACCATATTCCCGATAATCGTAATTATCAGATAAAAGAAAATTTCTGCTCTATTAAATGCACCTTAAAGGGAATTTTTTTCTCCAACAATATCGATAAGAGATAATAATCTGATGTGATAGAGATATAAAAACACGTGCTTGCATTTTCTTTTCTTTTTTGTATTTTTTCTTTAGCAAATTTCTTGTTAGTGCTAAAAAAAAAAAAAAAAACTTCTCACATGATAAATGATAGAAGTACCATCCTTTGTTAAAATGCAAGGGAAGTTACATTTACCATCTGTTTCCTTTATAATTTCTTATCACAGATTTTATAATTTTTGGATCAAAATCAAATCAATGACTGTCACTTAATATCATTTTGTAACATTTAATTTGATTTTGATCCAACAACCATAAAAATAATTTTAAGAGGTTACATGGAACAAGAAATTATAAATATGACCTTACACATAAAATATTACTTAATGTATTTGATGATAATTTTCTCTACTATAAAACCCCTAGTACCCAAGAGAATAATACCTAGTTTTGAAATATAGACATAAATTTTGAAGTATACTACTACTTTTTGTTAACAAATTTTTTTTATATATTTAAAAAGAGATTAATATTTCTCATATTATAAGAGATAATTTTATTTCCTACATATACATAAAGTATATGGGGCCATGTTAGGTCATGTGAAAAGAAGAAAAAAGAAAGAAAAAAAATCATGGGCCCTATACACTTTTATGTATATATCGAAAATAAAATTATCTTATACAAAATATATATGAGAAACACTAATCCTATTTAAAAAAGGGTTTTATAATTCTCATTCAACATGAGAATTAAACTTTTCCTACACACCCTTCGATTTCCGTGCTGACATGGGTCCTACATATAATTTTTTCTAACACATGGGTCTCACATGCTTTTTATCTCTACAATATAAGATTTCAATTCTCCTTCAATATGAGAATTATAAAACCCTTTAAAAAATAGCAAATGCACTTATAAAAGAAAAAAAATGAATTTTTTTATTACATTTTATCATTGATCCACTTATTTTTTCTTCCTAATTACTCTCACTAAAAAATATTGGTATTTATTTAATTTTTAATTTTTTTTCTTTTAATTATGTATGATTAGTTATAAAACGTCCGTAACATTTTTATATAAAAACTTTCATAGTAAATAACAATGATGATATTTTTGAACATTCATAAGATGATGAGTGATGACACTGCATTATTTTAACAAAATTAAAGGAATTTAAAATGCAATCGGGTCTGCTACGCGATTTTTTTTTTTATTTTTTTGGTAATCTTCTGCTACGATCTTTTTTTTTTTTGGTAAAAGATCTGCTACGATCTTAAATACTCACTATATTTACGTAATGTTAATAATTAACTGTTTAATGGGATTTTGGAAAGATTATACTTACTACATTTTTTCTTACTATTTTTTATTATCAAATCTTAACCGTTGAATTCCGTCAATCTAACGGTTATAATTTATTAGAAATTAATAATTAATTAATAATTATGATCCAATAAATTATAACCGTTAGATTGACGGAAATCAACGGTTAAGATTTGGTAGTAAGAAAAAAAATAATAAGTATAACCTATTTCTTAAGGTTTTGGTTTCTTTTGTTTATTTTTTGGGAAAGTTTTTTTATCATTTTAAATGACACAATTTATATCATTTCATTCTCACAAAGAAGTGGGACCCACACTTTTTTTTTTGTCAACTCTTTCTTCATTTATCTATCTATTTCTCTTTTTTAAAATGATATAACTTTACATCCTTTACAATGACACACATTTATCCCTTGTTTTTAATGAAATGTCAATAAACGTTACACGCTAACAATTTCAACTTTCCAAATTGACATTGTCAAAAAGTCTTTCTTTTTCTCTGTGTCTCTCACTTAGGAGAGATTTATTTATTTTTATTTTTAATATCATCCTTGAGTATCCTTAAAGCGAGTCGATCTCGCTTTATTTAAAAGAATTAATTCATTGAACAGGAGATTAATCTCAAATCGCAACTTAATAATAGTTAAAAAAGTTCACCCTTCTTCGAAAATGTATTTAGATAGGAATCGAACTCAAGTTCTAGAAAAATATTTTTAGTACTTTCCAATAATGAAAAATGATAGTACTCTTTATTTTTATTTTTTTTAATAAACCACACTTGAAAGTGCCACTTAAAATAACGCTTCAATATAAGAGATTAGTATTTTTTATATTACAGGAGATAAAAAAATTTCCTATATACATATGAAAATAAATGAAATCCATATAAAGCGGCCATATGAAGAGAAAATAAGAAAATATAGATGTTATATATTTTTAGGATTTTATAAGAGTTATGTTGTAGGAAAAATGATTGTGTTATGTTATAGAGATTCATTTTGCGTGCCGAAATTTTTTTTTTGCTGCGAGCCCCACAAAATGTTATGTGTGTAGGAAATTTTTTGTGGTCATATTAAATAATAGATGATAAACCCATACTTTTACGGGGTTTATACTTCTTATGTGACATAAGAAGAGCCTTCTCAAGTTACACTCACATCGTTTTACGTGCCAATATTTTTTATTTTTTTATTTACTTTTTTCAATGGGACCCACCTGGGGATGTGTGTGTTGCAAAAATGCTCATCTTACGTCACATAAGAAGTATAAACCCCTACTTTTATATATGGGTTCACTAAATAACTTATCTATAGTGAGTCCAAAACGACGTCGTTTAAAGATAAAAATTAAGATATTTTTATAATTATGATTTATTTTAGGCTTATAATAATCTTTTTCATTATAATTTTTTATTTTTTCAATACAAAATAATGTTATTTTGGGAACGAATATACATAACTTATCAAGGCAAAAAAATTAAAATAATGCATTTAAATCAAATAATTACGTGTTTAATGTTGTTTATTAAATAATTACAGATGTACCACACAATGTGACGCCCCATTTGGGCGTCACATGTGATGCCTCAATTGAGGCGTCTCACCGCAAGGGGAAGACGCCCAAATGGGGCGTCTCTCGTGAGGTGGTGACACGTGTCACCTTTTTTTCAAAAAATATATTAATTTAATCATAAAATTTCCGAAGGCCATAACTTTTAACTCGAGTATCCAAATCAATTAATTCTTTTTTTGATTCCACCTAACTTTTTGAGATCTACGCAATGACATCTCATTTGATATATTTTACTTCTCACAAACACAATTTTAATTTATAAGAATGGTATTATAAGAGCGGTTAAACTCAGAAGCCTCTGAGTTCTGGATTTGTGATTTAATATAAAAAAATAAATAAAATTTTGATTTGTGATTTAATATAAGCTTTTGGGTTATTATTCGTGGTCTGAAATTAATGATGGCTTATGAATGTTTTTCAAAAATAAAATTACCTAAATTAAGCATTCGCCTATTGATTGAAACCCAATTTAGACGTGTTGGTAATGTGTCAGGTTTTGACACGTGTCACATTTTTAAACTCAGAAGCCTCTGAGTTCAGCGTTTGTGATTTAATACAAAAAATAAATCAAGATTTGATTTGTGATTTAAATTAAAAAAATATTTTTTTTTATTATCAAAAAAATTTGGTTTGTGATTTAAATTAAAAGTAACAATTATTATTAATAAGGGAAAAAATAAAGATTTGATTTGTGATTTAAACTCAAAAATCAATTTGAAAAATCTATGTTAATAAAGAAAATATTAAATAAATATTCTAAATCTCTAAGGAAGAATGATTACGTGATTTAAATTTAAATTATGTTTGTGAGAAATAAAATATATCAAATGAGATGTCATTGCGTAGATCTCAAAAAGTTATGTGGAATCAAAAAAAGAATTACTTAATTTGGATACTCGAGTTAAAAGTTATGGCATTCGGAAGTTTTATGATTAAATTAATATATTTTTTGAAAAAAAGGTGACACGTGTCACCACCTCATGAAAGACGCCCCATTTGGGCGTCTTCCCCTTAGGGTGAGACGCCTCAATTGAGGCGTCACATGTGACGCCCAAAAGGGACGTCACATTATTTTAATTTTTTTGCGAACTTATAAATATTGATATTCACTTTTGAAGCATGAAAGACTTTATATGTATAAAAAGTAAAAGTATCTACCACCGCGTAAGAATATAATGACACTATTCTATCATTCAAAATAAAACACTTTTATTTTATGCGTCAGAATCTCCTTTTCTACCTTGCCCCTTCATCACCAAGCCTATAAAAATGCACTCTTTAACTTGAATGGGCGCATAATAATTTGTGGGGTTTTAACTTCATACAGGTCTCACTCTTTCTTTGCATGTTATCTCTCCTTGTTATTCTTGATTATTACTGCTTGTTCATACCCTTTTCTCTAACTTAGTCTCATTTACATTGTACTTGAAGTCTTCCATTGATTGCTAACCCAAGTGTGATTCCTCATAGGTTATAATGCTTCATTTTGTTGTATTAATATAGTGTATATATGTTAACTTAGAAACTTGAACACAAGCACCGATGTTTGTTAACTCTTTTATTGAAACTGGTGAGGTTGGATGGTACATGCATTTTAATGATTATATTGTTAGTTAAGTCAATTTAATTGGTTTAAGCTTCTGCAGATTTAAGATGAGGAGGGGATTCATTACTTCTCTCTTGCTACAAGTTGTTCCACTTGTTAATCTTTTTGTGTCATCTGAAAATTCCCAATATATAAATATATCATTCTACAATTTGACTTTTTTCCGCATAAGAACAAGGATCTTCCTTATGATGTATTGAGTTCCTTCTAGCTTTGTTACTGATGAACAGTCTTTGGCTTTTCACTACACTGGTTATTTAGTGTCTTGTAATTTATATTCTTCCCTTTCAAGTTTCGAGCTAAATTGGACTGTTTCATTTTAAAATTGCTGTTATGGTAAAGAAATATATATATATATATATATATTGATGTTTTGTTTATTTCAAAAGATTACAGAATCATCAAGGAAACATGGCTCATTTTGAAAAAGATGAGGTGCCAACGCTGTCAGAAACACATGCTCAACATCAATCTGATGAAGCTGTGGATTCTAATTTCCGGAGGCTTGTATACCGGACACGAAGTGCATCAATTTCTATTCCTATGGTCTCCATGGATCCCAATGAGAGAGAAGCTAGTCTTGTGGGACATACTGGTCCACTTCGTAGTGTGAGAAAAACCCTCTTTACACAGATGAGTGGTCCACTATATGCTACCCATGGAACTGGAAATCTTTTGCATCAGAGTATTGTTGTGACAGGAAACGAAGTAGCGGAGAGCAAGGAAGAAAAAATTTATACTCGAGAAGGCACAGACGAAAATAATTGGAATAACAACTATGATAGAAAAAATGAACACTTACTGAGGTCCGGGCAACTGGGAATGTGTAATGATCCTTATTGCACTACTTGCCCTACTTACTTCAAGGCCTCTTCTCTAAGAAATCCAAGAGCTTCGACTATATTTGATCCCAAGGTGTCTTTCTTTCTAAAATAGACTGTTAGTTCTTCTTAAATTTATGAAAAAAAATGACTTCTATGTTTTGAAGTTGACTTCAATTATGTACTGCATAGTAACAAATTTGTGCTACACGTCTTTATTCCGACCAAGGTCAGGAGTTTACTATGATGACTTTTTAAAAAAAAAAAAAATTATAGATATTTGATTGAATTATACTGTACTCAAGTGTTTCTTAAGTAGCCAACATTTTTCACATTTATGCACAGCCTTACTTTTATATTACTTTCATTGTCAATCAATATGATGAATATACTTCTTTAGTTATATAGTTGTGGCTTTTGCACTTCTACATCATCTATACTTATGTTGGATATCAAGATGGTGAATAGTATTTCTATGAAAAGTATTCTGTTTCAATTGCTATTTATTTATGTGTGTGTGTGTATATATATATATATATATATATAAGAAAAAGGAGGCGAACCGGAGCAGTGGTAAAAGCTGTTCTTTCGTGACTGAAAAGTCATGGATTCGAATCCAGGAAAAAGGAGCTATTAATTTCTAGTCAGGTTAAACAGGGAGTGGTTTTTTTTTTATATATATATTCATAAGAAAAGATTGTGGATTTAGTGCCTTAAGGCCCTATTTAGATCAAGCATCTAAAGCTTGCATGCTATGTGATTTTGGTCTATCAGGAATAGCCACTGTTTTAGAAAATTCAGAATGTATACAAAATTCAAAGTAACAAAATAATTGATTTACAATCTAGAAAATAATTGTTTGGTTTTGAATCACCCACTTGGTGATGCTTTTCTCCTATGAATATGAGCTCCTAGACAGGTTAGCAGCTCCTATTGCCATTTCTCAAAACAAATCTGAACTATAGGGACTAAATTGAATTTTTGTGAAACTTTAAGGATTAAGTAAGTAATTTAACCTCTTGTAATAGTATTTATAATTGCCAAATGATCCTTATTCCCTTTACTTTAGGTACACTACAAGAAACTACTCTCTTAACCCGCACAATTTCATTATTACCATACTCTTAAAATTTGTTTTAAAGCTGAATCTATTTGTATTGTTCTTTTTTTGTTGATATCATTGTCTGATTTAGGTGCAATAGAAGTATTGTCAATCGACAATTTCAAGCTGTCTCATTATTTATGCAACACTTATTTTTTTAACACTGATAAACTTTACTGTATATCAGCATACTTGAACTTCTTCTGACCTTTTCATTTGTATTTGTAGACATTTATGTGCTGTCACTTTCACATAACCAAGGGTATTTTTGTTCATGTTTTAAATGTTTACAGTTCCACAATGCTCTTCATGGGGATGCCAAGGGTTTTGGGGGAAAACTTTTTTCTTTCTGCTCTTCATATGTTCCTGGAGTTATGAACCCTCACACTAAAATCGTACAACAATGGAACAAGTTTTTGGCCAGTTTTTGCATGGTGGCAATTTTTGTGGATCCCTTGTTTTTCTTCTTACTCTATGTGCAGAAGGTATGATTCTTTTCCTTTTATTTAAATACCAAGATTTCCCTCGTACTACTTTTGCAAACTTACTTTACATTTTCCAATTCATTGTATGCAGGATGATAAATGTATTGTTATCAACCCGACATGGACAAAAATACTCGTTTCACTGAGAAGTGTGACTGATTTTCTATATTTCTTGAACATTCTTCTCCAGGTAATTTATCAGAATGTCCCCCTCCCCCTTACCTTACGTTTGAATTTTTCTAATCTGTATATTCTTAGAATGGTGTCATATACTACCTTGAAGAATATAATAGCTCCTTTGTTATTCAATTTTACTAGTTTTGAGAAGGTAAAGATGTTGAAAGTGTATGTCAGAAGAGCTTTCTAGGTACAGAATAACACAGTTTAGGTTTGTTCTTGTGTCATGCATAATTGTTCACTAGAGAATAATTAGATCATTGAAGCTTCAGAAGCGTGCTAAATATTTCCCGTAAACTTCTGCATCTTAGTAAATAAAGAAGCAGGTTAGTCTTTTAGTGCCACTTGAAACAGAAGAGTGTTAGGCCTTGCCATCATTTCTCAAAGATATACAGCTGTTTACAGGGGTGTTTGTTATTTTACTCTGTCTTCTCTTTATTGTTTTTTCAATAAATGCATATAGACAATTTTAATAGATGGGGAGAGCTAGGAAGTAGGAACAACTATGTTAGTGCATTGCTGCATCTATGTGTACTTATGTATGTCTTGTTATGTTTTTCTTTTTCTTTTCTTTTTATTAATCGAGGTTAGAAGGAAAAGAAAAGAAAAGAAAAGAAAGTGCCTGAATCGTAAATATGATTGTTGAGGTTTTTAAGTCTAGTTTGGGTTGCTTCTTTGCAGTTTAGGTTGGCTTATATTTCCCCCGAGTCAAGGGTGGTTGGTGCTGGAGATTTAGTTGACGGTCCCTGGGAAATTGCTTGGAATTATATGAAGGGTTACTTTTTTTTGGACTTTTTTGTTGTATTACCTTTTCCTCAGGTAAATTTCTTCCCATCTCTCTTTCTTCTTAGTTTGCTTATTGTAACTTGGTATTTTTGACTTTTATGTTCCACGCAAAGCTTATATTGTGAATTATGAGATATACATGCCTTACTATTGAATGTGAATACTAAAATGAAATTTTCTCTCCATTTCCTGGTTGTAATCAGATTTGACAGAAAAAAAAATCTAGTCATCTCATGCAATATCTGTTTTTATTATGGGACTAGGGTTTCACATGAAATTTAGGTTTCTTTTTCTTCTCTTGTTTCTTTTAAAATATCAATTATTAAGTTGTGATATTCTTGTTCTAAATAAATAAGGAGTCCTTGGGAGATGCTGTTATGCTTTTCAGATCTATTGTAATTACTGTTGTTAAAGGCCAAATTTTTAAACAGCTTAAGCTGGTAGGTGCATGCACATAAATAATTGTTATCCATCATGAACTCCTGAATGCACAAGTCTTTCTCCTTGAAGCATAGACATGCCAAAGGTCATCCTTATATTGTGTTGACATTGAAATTAATTAAGAATTCGGGGCCATTGAGATTCTATGGGTTGAAAATGAATCCTAGAGGCTTAATACCTTGTTAAGAACCAATTATCCCAGAAGCTCAAGCAGCTAGGTATTGGCTAGAAATGATTTTTATCTATAATAACTTTCATGCTATAGCAGAGTAATGCTCAATAACCCTAAAGATTTTGTTATCTTGTTTCTATCTTTATCCTTACAAATGGCTTCTTATATCATCATGTTCAATTTCAAAGTGAGCCACAGTTATTACACCTTTTAGTGTGTTATTCTGAGGAATAAGTAGTTTGTGGACATGAACATGTGCTTGAGAACAAGTAGGTAGCAGGGGAAGGAAAAAGGGTTTTCAATATCTGAAAAAGACTATGGGTTTATTATGTACTCATCAAACTCCTTGTCATGACATATGTGGTGAAATATTTGCAGATAATAATATTGTCTGTCGTACCAAATTCCTTGGGGTTATCAGGAGCAAATAATGCTAAGAATCTTCTGCGTGTACCAATCCTTCTACAGTATCTTCCCAGATTATACAGGTTTCTGCCTCTGCTAATTGGCCAGTCTCCCATTGGATTCATATTTGAGTCAGCCTGGGCAAATTTCATTATAAATCTTCTCATTTTTATGCTATCTGGGCATGTTGTTGGTTCTTGCTGGTACCACTTTGGTCTACTGGTGAGTGAAAATGATATTTGAAGCTTCATTTTCAAAAAATTCAAAATTTCTTCCTCACTAAATTTCATAATTTGCTTTACATTCTCACATTGCACGAAAGTGGAGAAAAGTTACCCTGCCCAGAACAAAAGGAAAATGCAGAATAAATAGTACTTGATTCACTTGTATTCTCGTGGTTTTCAAGCTGTTGTATATAATACGACAATATGTAATGAGAATTAAAGGAAAAATAATGTATGATAGTAGTATGTGGCAGTGTGTGCTCAGAAATTTAATTAGCATTCAATTTACTAACTTTCTCCCTCTTCCTTCTTCTAGAGGGTTAATCGATGTTTGCGAGATGCCTGCAATAACACAGATGCCATTGCTTGTTTGAATTCCACTTCCAGTAATGATCATTATTATGGGATCTATGCCAACGCTGTAGAACTTACTATAGAAACTAAAGCGGTCAAAAAATATTTATATGCGCTGTTTTGGGGCTTCCAGGTATGTATTTCATTCTTTTCCTTTTTTGTTCCTTTGTTAGTGTGTGTATATATATATATATATATATATATATATATATATATATATTATTCCTACCACTTTTTCTGTCTACCTTTGCCTACCATCCTCCAACACCATTAGATCAGAATCTCAAGAAGAGAAAGAAAGATAAATGTTAGTTAAGATTATGATCTAACAGTGTTTTAAAGTGGTAGGCAAAGATAGGCAGAAAAAATGGTAGGTAGAATAACCTATCCCATATATATATATATATGGAAAATTGTTTCTCGTACAACAGAAGATAAATTTATCTCTAGCAACCTCAAAATGACGTTTTGTGGTTTAGGAAAAAAAAATGCGGGGTATTTTAATAATTTTACATTTCTTTGTATCATATATCTTACTATAATATCCTGTATTTCTTTTCCCAAACCCAAAATGAAAACAAATGTCGTTTTGGGGTCAAAGGAGATAACTTTATCTCATGTGAGGGAGAAATTTCACGGGAGATAAAGTTATTTCCAGCAATCCCAAAATTACGTTGTATTAAGGGTTGAGGGAATTAACGAAGGGTGTTTTGGTAATTTTGTTCATTTCTTTATTATATAAGTTTTAACAAAACATCTCTCATTAACTGCCCCCAACCTCCCAAAAAAAAAAAAAAAACGCCCACAAACACACGTGTGTGTATATATATTTATATTGCTAGCTTTCTCTTCATGTCCAAGTTACCATCATGCACTTCTTTAGCTGGATGAAAACACGTCATGTTTTCATAATTAACAAGACCTATTTTAGTAATAAAAATTCCCATTAATTCTTAGAGTGAAACAGCTAAGGTTAAATTATTCAGTAGGTAGTTTTACTGAATCTTTAAAGAAGTTCCTATTCTTTAAAACATCTTAATGGATCTCTATACTTCTAAATTTTTTATTAAAATAAGCCTTTCCCCTTTCTTCCTGCAACACACCCTTTTCTCTCCTTAATTTTCTCTCTTCCTACTAATTATGAATTTTTTATAAATAACTCCTTGAAATCTTTAACAATAACCCAGGATGAACTTGTAGATTACTATAAGCATCCATTTTTAAACGACAGAATTTTTTTAAATTATAGGGACCTAATTGAAAGTTTAATATAACTATAGCAATATAGAGTAATTTAACCAAACAGATATTAATCTTTTGTAGTTTACAACAAATCTTCTTCTCCTATCATCAATTCTCATTGTTTCATCTCTCCCTCTCTAAAGCCCACCACTGGTAACCCCTTTGGGATTTAGGTGTAGATAAATCACACCTACTTTATGTTGTGCAGGAATTATGATTTAGTTAGAAGAACAACAATGCTATTTGGTACTAAAGCTTTTGTACCAAAGTTGTTATGAATGTCTTATAACCAATCATGCTTGAAGAGACAAAAAAATAAGGTTTGAAAGGTAAATTGGTAATTGACAAACCACAATAAACTTTTTAACTTTACTCTTGTTGAGATATATAAAACTATTAATGTAGCCTCACCCAACAGCTTAAGCTTTTGGGTTGTTGTTGGATACATAAAACCATTAATGTAGCCTCACCCAAAAGCTTAAGCTGTTGGGTGCGGCTACATTAATGGTTTTATATATCTCAACAACTCTTTTTGTAAGTCGTTTTACGAAAACATATTCATACCATTTAGCATTTTTCTTAGAAGAATAGGGAAGACAAAGCTTGAACTTCAGAACACATGGTCATATATGCTCTAATATCATGTCAGGGCCCAGCTTGGACCCAAACTAAAAGGGACATGAATGGTTTTGATCTCTTAACAATTTAAACCTTGTTATCTTTTAATACAGCAAATCAGTACTCTGGCTGGTAATCTAACCCCGAGCAAATTTGTGTGGGAAGTCCTTTTTACAATGGCCATCATAGGATTGGGACTTTTACTGTTTGCGCTTCTCATTGGAAACATACAGAACTTTCTTCAGGCTCTTGGACGCAGGTAGGACTTATTGCTCTTACTTGCTGTGACCCTTAACTGTTGGTAACAATGGTTACTCTTAATCATCTGTTTCCCTTTAAATCAACTTCTGTTTACAGTTCCTGCCATTTGAAAATTCAAAAAATGATGCAGACGGATGAATGGTAGCCATCCTTTAAGTGTAATTGTATCAAACTATAGGTTGTAATTCCATGACATCACCATGCGTCTTAAGTTTGACTATACCTAATATGTTACCCATATTGTCATTAATTTGGACTGAGATTCTTAAAGTCGGTCTAGGAAGAAGTCCTCTCTATGTATATATCTTGTTAATACTGCTTAGGGCATTATTTTGTCCTTGTTGGTAAAATCTAATTTATCTGATGCTGTGAGTTTCATTTGAACTATGATAGTGTTCTAATGTGTTTGGGTTCATAATATGCTTGATATATTTTCTTCTATCCTGCTTCAGGAGGCTAGAAATGCAACTTAGAGGCCGTGATGTTGAGCAATGGATGAGCCATCGTCGCTTACCAGAAGATCTAAGAAGGTATGAAATGCTCTCATTATTTTCACAAATCAATCCACATTGCCAAAATAATGTGTCAATTGGTTGATTCAAGTCATTGCTTGTTAACTCTAAATTTTTACAACATTTGTGTACGTTACGACCATCTGTTTCTTATGAATTAAGTTCCTACCTAGTTCTAATAACCATAGTGACACATATTATGTCTGTCATGAACTTAGGTTGTCACATGAACTTAGGAATCACACATAATGTACTAGTGATAGATATTATGTCTGTCATGCAGGAGAGTAAGACAGGCTGAACGGTATAGTTGGGCTGCAACAAGGGGGGTGAATGAGGAAATGCTTCTTGAGAATTTGCCAGAAGATCTCCGGACAGACATAAGACGTCATCTCTTCAAATTTGTTAAGAAAGTATGCACTAGAATATTTGTGGCATAGATGATTAGTAGTAGTTTTAAAAATTTCGTGATTAATGTTTAAGTGGATTTTAGTTACATTGTTCATCTTTGTAATGATGATTTGATTTTCTGAGGATCTAAAATATCCGCAGGTTCGAATTTTTGCCTTGATGGATGAGCCAATCTTAGATGCCATCTGTGAGAGACTAAAACAAAAGACATACATCAAAGGAAGTAGAATTTTGACACAGGGTGGTCTTGTAGACAAGATGGTCTTTGTTGTGCGTGGAAAATTGGAGAGTATTGGAGAAAATGGAATGGGAGTTCCCTTATCTGAAGGGGATGCTTGTGGTGAAGAACTTTTGACATGGTATCTTGAACATTCTTCTGTAAGCACAGGTATAGCAATACTTAATGCAATGATAAAATACCTGTCACATATTTTGAAGTAAAAATCAACAGGAAGATGCAATAATCAACAACTTGACCACACTACAAAATGAGCAACAGTATTTCATCAATATGGTTTCTCTTGCAGATGGTAGAAAAGTAAGGCTTCCAGGACAGAGGTTGCTGAGCAACAGGACAGTAAGGTGCTTAACAAATGTAGAGGCATTTTCACTCCGTGCTGCGGACCTTGAAGAACTCACAACCCTTTTCACAAGATTCTTGCGGAGCCCTCATGTTCAAGGAGCCCTAAGGTCATTCATTCTATTTCCTTGCATATGGGTTTATATTTCACCAAAATCTTGACTGTTTCTATGACTTATAGTAATGAAAATCAACTGTATATCTTTCATGAATAGTGACATTCTTTTATGTTGGTGAAGACATATAAATGATTTTATGTTATACTTCTAACACACACCCTTCCCATAAGACACAAACTCACCTATTTTTTGCAGAAATTCAACTTAATTTAACTTTTTATTAGAAGAATCGGGTTAGTAAGAATCTAACTCTAAAACGATTCGGTCATAGAAACTTTGATATTGTGTCATGAACTAACTCTCCTAAAATTTGAGTTGTTGGTAAATATACATGATTGATTTTATATTATATCTCTAATCAAAGCCAATTCATAATTATCAATATTGCATATCTTTTTTTTTTTTTTTTTGATAAGCTATCAATATTGCATATCTACTACAACATCTAGAATCCAAATCCATCTTTTTCCTCCCATAAAAAGGGGGAATAAAAGGAAAGAAATGGCCTTAATATACATGTTACAAGTGTGTGATTTTTAAACCTGTTTTCTGGTTTTAAAACTATGTCTCTGACAATGATTTAATCATTTTATCATGTTAGGTATGAATCACCTTATTGGAGATCCCTTGCAGCAAACCGAATTCAGGTTGCATGGAGGTACAGGAAGAAGCGTCTAAGTCGTGCTTATACCTCACAATCAGTTCAAACATTGAGGTCATAGGTTGTACTGTAATATCTGATTAGCTACACTTTGTAATAGGTTGTACTGTTATAAATATCATAAGTAAACTTTATGGATGATTCTCTTGGTAAGTTAGTTCTATAAGGAGGAAATGGAAGGTTGCTTTTGTTGATATTCAAAAGTACTTACTACATTGTACCCAAAAAAAAAAAATCTACGATTACCAAGGAGTCCGCAAAACTAACAAGGACTCATCAAGCGGTCTGCAAAACTAACACATTTTCCTTTTCATAGTATTTGCACAATATTTATTTTTAACTATATTTGAAATTTTAACATGCATTATATTATCAAAGATAATGAGAAATTTTATAGGAAATATTTTTATTATATTGTTCTTATCATAATAGAGTAGACAGTTTCTTTTTCATACTTATTTAATGATTCAGCGCATAAAAATATATAATGTACAAAAATTTAAGCACGTACATTCTCTAACTTAAACAATTTTCATTATTCAGTAATCTAAATTTATTTATTTTTGTCGATATATAAATTCTATTTTTTAGCTGCATGAGTAAATTTTCATGATTCTCACCTTCTCATTTCTTTTGTTTACACTCTTGTTGCCAATACCACTTTTTTTCATTTTAGCTCCTTGTTTATTAATAGGGCAATTTCATCTTCATCTTTATTCCTACTTCGTACTTGTCTTATTCTGTCTCTTCCAATAGTATTTTCACCCTCTTTCTTAGAAAGCATCACAATATAATAATAATAATAATAATAATAATAATAATAAAACACTCACAAATGAAAACTTTACCATGCACTGATAGAGGTAGGATATTCATACTACCAAATTTTTCTACTACCACTCTAATTACCATTGGATTATAGGAAAAGTTGAATGAAGAGAGAGAAAAGAAAAATAACTTTTGAATTCAATGGTGATTAGAGTGGTAGTGGAGTGGTAGTAGCAAAATTTGGCAGTATGAATATCCTACCTCGCAATCATATTACAAGTAATTTAGTCATCAACATAGTCAGAAAACCATGGAGCCATATGAATAGCGTTGAAAACAAAGTAGCAGCCAACCATATCACAGACAATGATGTCTAGTTGTCTTTCTTGCACCGGCCTTTTGTTACATTTCACAATTTACTTTGTTGATGTCTTCATCATGTTACAATTACAACTCTCTCTCTCTCACTATATTGAATTTTACACATATTCCTCCCCACTTTTCCAATGATCAACCTGTTCCCAAGAATGCATGCTTTAACTTGAATATGAATGCAAAATAGTTGGTGAGGTCTTAACTCTTTCTGGCTTTATTATCTCTGTTGTTTTTCTTTATTATTACTGCTTGTTCATACGTATGAAAGATGGCCTAATAATTAGTGGTACAGCTAGACTAAGAAAGACTTTTAAGAGAAATAATTGAAAAATGATTTATAATTAAATGACTTGAAGAATTGGTTTTGGACAAAACATAATGCTGTTGTTTAATTCATATAACTAAGTACTTTATCTATTAAGAAAGGGGTAAGATATTCTTACTACCCATTTTTCCAACTACCACTGTAATCACCATTGGATTAGAGGAAAACTTGAATGAAGAGAGAGAAAAAAAATAACTTTTGAATCCAATGATGACTAAAGTGGTAGTGGAGTGGTTGTAGAAAAATTGGGTAGTAAGAATATCCTACCCCATTAAGAAAAGGTTTGAGTTGTTGATATTGTTGTTGTTCTGCTTCTTCATAGCTCTTTCAGTTAACTTGGATTCATTATACACATACTTGAATTTTTCCAGTGACTCCTAACCCAATTGCAGTTCATCATCATAATGCTTCATCTTGTTGCTATAATATAGTAGGGAATGGATTCTCTCATGTTAAAATTTCACATCATCTGGTCATGTGAAATTTTCGTGTCAATCTCTCTCTTCAGATGCATTAAATAAGTGATGTCCAATTATCATTAATGAAGAAATAGATAGACATAAAAATTTCAAATGACCAAGTTATGTAAAAGTTTAACACGAGAGGATCCATTCCCAATATAGTAAATCTGTGTTAAATTTAAACACAAGCACCAATGCATGTAGAGGGAGTAATAGCATGAAGGATATAGATGTGTTTGTTAATTACTCTCCCATTCCCATAGAATCTATAGAAGTTTGATGGTACATGCATTTCTATGATTTCATTATTAGTTCAGGTCATTGGATGTCTAACATATTGAATGTTTTGTTAGTTTCTAAAAAAAAAAATCAGAATCATCAAGGGAACATGGCTAATTTTGAAAAGGATGGGGTGCTAATGCTATCAGAAACACACACACAACTATCTGATGGAGTTGTGGATTCTAATTTCCGGAGGCATACATCAAGTACACAAAGTGTACCAATTTCTATTCCCATGATCTCCATGGAGTC
Organism: Gastrolobium villosum; assembly: GCA_032173675.1. NCBI lineage: Eukaryota > Viridiplantae > Streptophyta > Magnoliopsida > Fabales > Fabaceae > Gastrolobium > Gastrolobium villosum. Next base: position 12,406 of record JAVKPL010010469.1, on the reverse strand, counting down.
ACATGAGAAAGAAACTAGTCATGTGAGACATAGTGTTCCACTTCCTAATATAAGAAAAAGTCCCAATCATGGAACTGGAAATCTCTTTCAGCATAGTGGCACAGGTGATCAAAATCATTCTAACAACAACAATGATAGAAAAAATGAACACTTGCTGAGGTCAGGGCAACTGGGAATGTGTAATGATCCTTATTGTACAACTTGTCCTACTTACTTCAAGGCTACTCTGGAAAGTATTCAAAAGCTTCATCTTTATTTGATTCCAAGGTGTCTTTCTTCCTAAAATAGATTATTATTTCTTATTTTTAGAAAACATTGACTTCCATAATTTGAAGTTCACTTTAATTTCCTTGTCAATTCCATTTACTGTATCATTTATACTTGATTTTGTTATGATCTTTTTATAAAGAACCAATTCAACCCAAAAACTTAACCTATTGGGTGAGATTACATTAATGATTTTATATATCCCAACATGCCTCCTCACACGAGAGCTCACTGCGCTTGAAGGGTGGATAATGCACATGCCCACCTACCTGTAGGAAGAAAAAATTCCACTAAAAAGAAAGTGGGGGCAGTGAGGATCGAACCCGATACACCGAGACTCTGATACCATATAAAGAACCAATTCAACCCAAAAGCTTAAGCTATGGGATGAGACTCCATTAATAATTTTATATATCTCAACACTTTTCCATTTCCTTTTGTAAAAAATTTATCTGTTGTCCCTCTCACATAACCAAGTGTACTTTTGTTCATGTTTTGTATGTTTTCAGTTCCACAATGCTCCTTATGGGGGTGCCAAGGGTTTTGGCAGAATTTTTTTTTCTATCTGCTCTTCATTTGTTCCTGGAGTTATGAACCCTCACACTAAAGTGGTACAACAATGGAACAAATTTTTGGCCATTTTTTGCTTGTTGGTAATTTTTGTGGATCCATTATTTTTCTTCTTAATCTATGTGCAGCAGGTATGATTCTTTTCCTCTTATTTAATTGTAAGATCCTGCAAGTTGTAGATACCAATGTTTCCCTTATACTATTTTTGCAAATTTACTCTTCATTTTTCTGATTTATTGTATGCAGGATAATAAATATATTGTTATAAACTGGACAATGACAAAAACACTTGTTTTACTTAGAAGCATGAATGATTTTGTATACTTCTTGAACATTCTTCTTCGGGTAATTTCTCAGTACCTTTTTAGAAATTCCCCTCTCCACATATGCTTAATTTGTGCTAATTCATATATTCATAGAATGGTGCCATATTTTTAGCTTGGAAAATATAATTGAGGTACTTCCATGACAGCAAGTTTTTGTTATTCAATTTCACTGGTTTTAGAAGGGAAATATACTGATAAATATGTATCTAGAAGAATTTTCTAGCACCATAATTGTAGGGTTTAGGTTTACTCTTGTGTCATACATATTTGTTCATTTGAGAATAATTAAATCATGGAAGCTCCTAAACATTCCCTTGTTAAAATCTATTTTCCAGTAAATAGAAGAAGCATGTTCCTAGGATGCACACAAATTGGGCATAAAAATTAAACATCAATTTTTGGTATATGATAAGAATTAAAAATTCATCCAAGAACCCTAACCATCCATAACTTTGATTTCAAATTTATTTCTTAGTTCTGCACACAAAAAAATGCAATTCAAGTGTCCTAACTTCACAATTTTATGCTCTACAAAAGCCCTATGATCTTGGAATTTATTTTTTTTTTTAAAATATTCAATAAAAAAAAAACACATACTAAAATATTTAAGCCATTCGATCTCAAAGCATATTGATAATTCTGTGATGTTTGCAAGACTAAGGCTTCCTCTGAAATTCACTCTTTACATTCAACTTTAATGGGACAATCCATGGAATAAATGTTTATGTGTGATGTGAATGCAATCGGATTTAACCAATTATATTAGGGTTTGATGTTTCTATATGAAATAAATTATTTTCTACACACATATAAACATGTGAGGTTCACGTAGAGCTATGTGAAAAGAAGAGAGAAAAAAAATGGGTCTCACATACTTTTATATATACGTAGGAGATAATTTTATCTCGTACAATATGAGATACATTAAATTCATTATATTAGCTTATTATTTCTCGATATATTCCTATGGGTTTGGTTTACAATGTTACCATATTTAATGTTATATTATACATATCCAAACCTAAACAAAATGAAGACTTGATTAAGCGGATTTATATAATGCATCATATCTGACTCTTGACTTAATCTATTTTTATTAAAATAAGAAAAATCACAATTGTTTATACTTTATAACTCAAATTGTTATTAAATAATTCTAACACATCTCATTATTTTGTTGTTGGGAAGAGTATTTATTATTAGATTTAATATTTTTGTTTTTACTGCGAAAGAAATTTTCTGCCACATTTACGGAAAAGTGAATAAGTCCATGATATCCCATTAACGTTATTATAATGGAATTGTAAAGAGTCAATTTAACTTAAAACCTTAATGTGTTGGGTGCCGACCTCTCTAACACACCTCTTCATGCAATAGCTCTTTGGGTTTAAAGGGTAGATATTGCACAGGCTTAATTTTTTTATTTTACTTTGTGCTTATTTAATTCCATTTGAATGGGGTGACGATCGAACTCATGACCTTATGGTCACCGAAACTCTAATACCATGTAAAGAACTAATTCAACCCAAAATCTTAGGACATGTTTGGTGCACTGCATGCGATAAGGCATGATAGTATACGATGTTAACTACCTCATAAAAATTAAACTAGAAGAAAAACTAAAAATGAAAATTGATTAATTGACTCAGATGATAAATAGACTGGACTATAATATTTTTGAATGAGAGATTATATTTATTACCATTTTTTCTTACTACTTCTTACCGTCTAAATTCTAAACACTATAATCAAAATTCTACTATTTCTTACTATCAACTTTGTCATTGGATCAAAATCAAATCAATGATTCTCACTTGATATTATTTTACAACCGTTGATTTGATTTTAATCTAATAATAACAAAGTTTGCAATAAAAGATAGTAAAAAAAAAAAAAGTAGTAAGTATAATTTTTTTTTAATATATGCATATTATTGCTACATCTCTTTGTACTTATATATGTCTTGCCCATTTTTTCATAATTAGTTTAGGACAACAGAAAGAAGAAAAAGTGCATGTGTCCTGAATCTTAAATATGGTTATTGAGTTTTTTTAAGATATGCATTTGTCCCGTTTTATAATTTAAAGCTTAAATAACTCTACCATTATTATTATTATTATGGAAAAGTGTGTGTTATTTTAAGAGAGAGAAATAGATAGATAAAGGAGGAGAGAGAGTTGACCAAAAAAAATAAAAGTGTGGATCTCACCTCTTTGTGATAGTGAAAAAATATAAATTATGTCATTTACAAGAATAAACAATTTTCCCTTTTTTTCAGTTTAGGTTGGCTTATGTTGCTCCTGAATCAATGGTAGTTGGTGCTGGAGATTTAGTTGACCATCCCAAGAAAATTGCTCTTCATTACTTGAAGGGTTATTTTCTCATCGACTTATTTGTTGTGCTTCCTCTTCCTCAGGTCATTTGCTTCTCATCTCTCTTTCTTTCTTATGGAGACTTTTTTTTTTTTCTTTCTTTTAGGTTGAGTTTACTCATTATAATAGATTTGACCAAAAAAATAAAAATAAAAATCTAGTCAACTCATAATGGTTTTGTATAATTGATATAAGAGTTTAATATTTTTGACGTTATAGGAGATAAAATCATATTCTAGACATACTTTTATGTGTGTGAAAGAGATAATTTTATCTCCTGTATGACAAACATTAAATGCTTCATACAATAGAAAAACATAATATTCATGTTGCCATTTCAAGAACCAACTATTCTTAAAACTTAAGTCATTAATCATAGTGGGCCTAGACTTGGGACGGTCCAAATGGATGATCAAGAAACCATCTTATTGGGCTGATTAGTAAGAAGGTTAAAAGAACAGCAAGTGATATTTGATAATGGGCCTATTAATAGTCTATGGGCTTATTGAACTCTTAGTATAGAAGCGAACCACAATGGCAATCCCATCAAGTTACATGTAAATAATAAAAGGTTTTATAAGAGTTATGTTGTAGGAAAAGTAATTGTGTAATATTATAGAGATTCATTTTGCGTGCCTTAATTTTTGTTTTTTTGCTTCAAAAAGTGTGGGCCCCACAAAATGTTGTGTGTGTAGCAAATTTTTTTGTGATATGTGGCATGAAAGATGCAAACCCCAATAATAAATTAAGGGTTCGTTTTTTTTTAAGTTACTTTAATTAATCTTATCTAATGTTCACTGCTACAACATCGTTTTAGGACAGAAATCATAGTTTGTTTGTAATTTTAATCTATTTCAGGATTATAATAGCATTTAGTATTCTAATTTTTTAATTTTCAACCCCAAAAGGCGTCGTTTCGGTGAATATTAAATAAAATTATCTAAAATAACATTAGATACTTTTTTTCCCATAAACTAATTTATTTTCATTTAATTGTGAGTTACTAAGAAGAGGTAGGATCATTTGACACTGGTGTCAAATTTGAAGTTTAACACCTCATATTAAAGCCGTTAAATCAAAAAAATCAATGGTATCACATGCTTACAAATTAGAGTCGTTGATCTTTTTTTATCTAATGGCTCTCAGATGAGGTGTCAAATTTCAAATTTGACACTGATGTCAAAGGTTCCTACATCTATTAAGAAATATATATATATATATATATATATATATATATATATATATATATAAGCTGTAAATAAATCATGACTCGAAATTAGTCTCATAGCCGGCTTAAGGAGTTGAAGTTTGTGGAAATATCCGGGAGCCAACTTGCTTCAAAAAAAAATTAGAGTCGGCATAAAAAATAGATTAATATGAGAGAATTAAAATTTAATTCTTGCTTCACTATAAAAAAAAAGTAAATGCCTCAACCTAATTTGAATATAATAGGGTTGGTTCTATGTAGAGAAAAATATATGGGAGTGGTATCTCCACATATATATATATATATATATATATATATATATATATATATGATCATCTTACACCAGTGTAAAATTTTTAATCTTACACTCCATCTGGACCATTAATCCTACTTCAATCTAACGGTAGGAGACTAACGTGAAAAAGTAAGCACGTGACGCATTTACTCTTCAGTTTATTTCTGTTTTTTTTTTCCTGACGCTGTTGCTTCTCCAAAGAACGCCCTCAATCCTCTTCGTCGGCTTCTGCTTTGGTGTCGGCCTTTTTTACGAGCTAGAGTTGGTGCCACAATGTACGTGACCCCTTTTTCTTTTCCATAATTTCATTTCTCTTTGTTTTTTTTTCTTAACTTATAGCTTCTCCACTGAAGATAAATTTTTTCACACCCATCATCGCATTTCCCCCTCAACTTGGGTTTCTGCGTGTCCAAAAGACCCTCGACTCTTGTTGGAATGTTAGATTTTCTAAAACTAGGGTGACAGGGCTAGACATTATCATTAAACTTTGGGAATGTGGGAATGAGTATTTCATTTTGTTTATGCTAGACATTTGAAGGTTCTTTGCAAATTTATCATCTTTATTCTCACCAATTTCAGCCCTTTTTTAATTTAATAGACGTTTTCTAAATTTTTCTTGTTCCCTTTTCATGGAACTGTTGTTGGATGATGGTGTTAGAGATGAAGACGGTTGGTTTAATGATAAGGTTACGAACGCCACTAGCTATGAGGATAGTGAGGTGCAAACTCGTTCCAACTGATTATAGGAAAATTTGAACTTGAAAGTAGAGAATATCATATTTTGTGGATAGTTTCTTGTTCTGGATACTCACAAAGTTGTTTGCACATAGGTAATTGTTTTATGGGAGTGGCTTCATGGTTTTTGCTGTAAAGGTGATTTTGATGTATAGTGAAAATAAAACTAGATGGACTAGTTGTATTTGTATGTTTGAATGATCTTGAGTATAATAATGGTAAAAATTGTACTAGTGATGTTTTGAGTATGGTAGAAAATATGATCATATAGGAATTGTTTTTTTATTTTTTTACATGGCTATAATGAGTAATTTGTGTTATGATAGTTGTCAAGAAAATGGTGCAATTGGATATTTATTGAGTTGAAATTTAGATATTTCCTTATTTTCCTTTGTTGAATTAGGTAAGCTTTTCGAGATGAAAGGGAATATAAGAGAAAGAATTATTCAATGGGAATAAAAATTTATTCTACGCTAGGTTTAACAATGAGAAGCTTCTCACAATGAGAATAATAAAGAACCAGGCAATGGCTTTAGGACAAAGTCATAAATTTCATGAATAGTTTATAGACATAAAATTTAATTTCTTGGTTTTTAATATGTACAAAAAGACTTGGGATGGCCAGATTTCTGATTGATGAGAGGTTACTAAATAAAAATGCGTGGACAAAATAATCTGTATTGCCCGTCTCCTTCAAGTTCGCTCCTCAATGACTTTCTTTATTTGCCATCATGAAACATGCTTCAAATGGCATGAACTAGTAAAGATTCTTGCTGTCATGGAAACTCATCTCTTGAGAATTAGAGGTTTCTGCATTGTAACTGTAACACCCCATTCTAGAACCGGTTTGTTAACATTGACTTATGATATTAAGCGCAGTTACAATCACATTGGTGTAATTAAAATCCAGTTAAATTTTTCTTTTAGAACAAGCCGAATTAAAATTACCCAATTGCGTGACCATAACCATAATACATTGCGGAATAACATACTTAAAGCTTAATACCATACTTTCATTTCACTTATTATGGTCTTCATTTGCCCACAATATTATAGGATTTTTCATTAGTTACGCGTGGGTTCAAACCGCGCTCAAATCAGAGCACCGTAGCCCAAGTTATGAGGTTTCTAAACGACAGGTGCTGAATCGTCAGATCCTCTGCGCTTCAAGCGTAGAACTCTACGCTTCAAGCGTAGAGGAGATTTATGAGACAGTAGGTCTACGCTTCAAGCGTAGATCCTACGCTCCAAGCGTGGACAGTCTGGAGCAAGCACCCAAAATAGGACAGTTTGACCTACCTGTGGTGTTTTAACCATAACTTGAGTTATACTTATCCAAATTACACAATCTTGGTCTCTATGGAAAGCTAAGAAACATATCTACATCTTCCATCAAGACATAAGGATCCAAATTGATGTGCCGCCAGCACATAAGTAAATTCAAGCCAAAAAGAGAAGAATAATGAACTATTCCTCATCTAAAATGCAATAGTTCTTATTGTAATCCTTAAATTCCACATTCAAGAGTGTTTAACTGATTTTATGCTCAATTTCAGGAAAAACAAACAAATCTGGAAGGAAAATGAGGATTGGCCAAAGGTAAGATCCACGCTTACAGCGTGAAGTTAGCGCTGCAAGCGTGGGATTACAGAGGCATCCACGCTCACAGCGTGAGATTGACGCTGCAAGCGTGGGATTACAGAGGCATCCACGCTCACAGCGTGAGATTGACGCTGCAAGCGTGGGATTACAGAGGCATCCACGCTCACAGCATGAGATTGACGCTGCAAGCGTGGGTTATGAAAGCTACAGCTGAACTGTCAAAGGACAAAATTGGAATAAAAGATAAAATATTGGTCTTATAAATAAGGAGGTGCAAATTCTGAAAGAGGACACTGATTCTAAACCTAGAGAGACCGCCATTGTAGAGAGAGGAGGCTGTTCGTCGTTCTTTCTTCGTTCATTCTTGTAATTTACTTTCTTGTTGGATTTTATTTGAGATCAGCCATGAATATGGTTGGCTAGATCTTAGTATTATGGTAAGGGTCACAACCCTGAATGTGAACCCCTTGTAGTTTGGATCTGATTTATATATGTTTATCTTTCTGCATCTATTTTCCTTCGCTCTTCATCTCATTGTTCTTTTAGATCTGATCATTCTAACAGATCACCAGGGTTAGGATTCACAATAGGGATTTTGGGATCCTAATTCCCGAACATGAGGAAAATAGTTGTTCATGTAAGCACTAGGGATAGGCTACATGAACCGCAAACGCGAAAGATTCACCGAATTGCATGATTAACTTGAAAAGGAATCACTAAGGAATTAGGGTTCTAATAGGGTTAATAAGGTTAAGATCACTAAGGGATTAGGGCTTAACCAATTAAATAAAAGATGGTGAATCGTTTGATCAAAAGGGTAATTCATTTGTAAATTTACATTCAGATTACAAGGTGGGGATCAGACAGGTGTTCGTACTCTTACTGCAATCTTTTCACAATTGTTTTCACAACTCTTATAATATAATCTTTCTTCATCTCTTTCTTCAGAAAACCCTAAAAACACGTTTTTACCTTTAGTTTTATTTTTCTCATCAATCAACAATATTTGTCACACCTATTTGGATTTATTCAACTTAAGGGGACTGGTTATTGTAGTACTTGGTCTACAATCCCTGTGGAGACGATACTCTACTTCATCACTTTTATTACTTGGAACGATCGGTATACTTGCCGAGTTCGCAACAAGTTTTTGGCGCCGTTGCCGGGGATTGTAAATTCCAATATTATAAATAACCGTTGATCTTTGAGCTTGAATATTGTTTTTATTTAATTGTCATTTTAGGGTTTGTTCTATCTTAACCTGCATTTTTACAGGTATTACTGATCATCTTCTTTAAGTTTATGCGAGGTAGACTTGCTCCTGAAGATCTTGTGTTTGATCCTGAAATCACAAGAGCCGAAAGGAAACTAAGAAAAGTTGCCAAGCAGATAATTTGGGAAGACCCGGTTAGTGAATCTGAGCAATCCACAAAAAATATGGCAAACCATAATAATGATGGAGGAGGCCCTAACAATCAGCCTCCTGCACCAGAGTTGATGGAGTCAATTTTGGCTCCTATGTTTACAAGGCCGAATTCTAGTGTTGTCCGGCCTCATATTCAAGCCAACAATTTTGATATCAACCCTTCTCTTATCAACCTGGTGGAAAAAACTCCTTTTGGTGGTGAAGATTATGAAGATCCTCATGACTTCATGGACAGATTTTTAAGAATCTGTGACACCACTAATCATAATGGGGTATCTGATGATGCAATCCGACTCCGATTGTTTCCTTTTGCATTAATAGGGAAAAGTCTTAGGTGGTTGGACCGACAACCCCCTAATAGCATAAGAACATGGGATGAGTTGGCAGCCAAGTTCTTTGTTGAACATTTCTCTCGGGAAAAATACAACAAGTTGGTGAATGAAATCACCAATTTTATTCAACAACCGGGAGAGACCCTTTGCGCAACATGGACAAGATTCCAAGAATTGATCAGAAAGTGTCCTCAATATGACTTTCCAAATGAGAAGAAGGTCAGAGTTTTCTACAATGGAATGACACCAGACACAAGAATGATTGTAAATGGTGCAGCTGGAGGAACCATAGGAAGAAAGACTGCAGCAGAAACACTAGAGTTGATTGACCACATGGCACGAAATGAAAATGCCTCAACAGAAGTCCAGTCCACTCAATCAACTCAAATAAAAAAGGGAATTCTACAACTTGGAAATCAAGATGCTACCTTAGCTGAACAGAAGGTGATTTCACAACAATTAGCAAACATGAATGCTAAGTTGGACAAAATGCGATTATCCACAAGTCAAGTTAATTCAATTATTTGTGAGTATTGTACGGAGGACCATGAATCCAATGAGTGTCCCACACTTATGGGAGCTGATGCATTCCAAGTTAATGGAGTGTGGTATGATCCAAAGCCACCACAAAACAATCAGGGATATCAAAGGAATCAGAACAATGGTCAAGGAAACAATTTCCAAAGAAGAAATCAAGGGGGAGGTTTGGATTATAAATCCAATAACTTCCTACAACCTCCTCCTCTCCCACAAAAAGAGCCATCTGATTTAGAGAAAGCTATGCTACAGCTTTCTAAAACTACAAATGATCACATGGAAAGTACAAGTGCTTTCATGAAGGAAACCAGGGCTTATCACAAAAATCAAGATGCCTTCATTCGGAATCTGGAGACTCAAATAGGACAGCTGTCCAGACAGTTAGCTGACAGAACTCCGGGGCAGTTTCCTGGAGATACAATTGCAAATCCCAAGGAAGATTGTAATTCCATTGTGACTAGAAGTGGAATTGTGATCACTCCTCAAGAAAAGCCTAAAATGGTGCAGCCAAAAAAGGTAGATGAACCATTGAAGGAGGTAGAGAAAGAGGAAGAACCATCTATCAAAGAGCATGAAGAACCTGCAAAGCAAGACAAGAAGAAGGAAAAGGAGAAAGCTGTTGAGACTCCAAAACCAACAAATGATTTTTCTCGTTTTCAGGAAGTACCTTATCCCATGAAGCTTAAGCAGCAAGCGTAGAAACAACATTATGCCAGGTTTTTAGATATTTTTAAAAAACTGCATATTAATATTCCATTTGCTGAAGCTCTTGCTAACATGCCAAATTATGCTAAGTTTATGAAAGATTTATTGTCTAGAAAACATAAGTTGCAGGAATGTGAAACAGTTGCACTTACTGAAGAATGTAGTGCCATCATAACAAAGAAGTTTCCACCAAAGCTTCAAGATCCAGGAAGCTTTAACATTCCAATTGCTATAGGCAACGTTGATGTTGGTCGAGCATTATGTGATCTTGGGGCAAGCATAAACTTGATGCCGCTTTCATTATGCAAAGCTTTGGGAATCTCTGAACTAAAGCCAACAAAGGTTTCCTTACAATTGGCAGACCGTTCGTTGAGAAGACCTAACGGAGTCATTGAAGATGTACTTGTCAAAGTTGACAGGTTCATCTTCCCTGCAGACTTCATTGTGTTGGATATGGAAGAAGAGAGTGAAATACCTCTTTTACTTGGAAGGCCATTTTTAGCTACAGCTAGAGCTATGATTGATGTTGAACAAGGGAAGCTCGAGCTACGTATGAATGATGAGACAGTTACAATCAACGTATTCAAAGCTATGAAGAACTCGTCCGACCACAGTGACTGTTTCAAACTTGATGTGATTGAAGAAGCAGTCAAGGAAGTAAACATTGGTGATACAGAAAATGAAGGAGAGTTCGATGATTTAGATGAAGAAGCTCCACAAGAAAGGCAAGGAACTGTCTTTGAGGTACTGGAAAAAGAAGAAGAAGAAATAATCTCCATAACACCAAAGGTTGAATTAAAAGAGTTACCTCATACTCTTAAATATGCCTTTCTAGGAGACGCAGAAGATTACCCAGTCATCATCAGTAAATATTTGTCTTCATCTGAAGAAGAGAAGCTATTGAAAATACTCAAAGAACACAAGACAGCTATTGGGTGGTCTATCTCTGATTTGAGGGGAATAAATCCTTCCTTCTGTACTCATAAGATTTTGATGGAAGATAATATCAAACCACTAAGGCAGCCTCAGAGAAGATTAAACCCAACAATGAAGGAAGTAGTTCGAAAAGAGGTGATGAAACTCATGGATGCTGGAATGATTTACCCCATTTCTGACACTGCTTGGGTAAGTCCAGTACAGACAGTCCCTAAAAAGGGAGGATTAACTGTCATGAAAAATGAAAAAAATGAGCTGATTCCCACAAGAACTATCACAGGTTGGAGGATGTGTGTAGATTATAGGAGGCTAAATTCAGCCACCAGGAAGGATCATTTTCCCCTTCCATTTATTGATCAAATGCTGGAAAGATTAGCGGGTCACGCTTTTTATTGTTTCTTGGATGGATATTCTGGTTACAATCAAATTCCAATAGCACCAGAGGATCAGGAAAAGACAGCTTTCACATGCCCATTTGGAATCTTTGCTTACAGAAGAATGTCATTTGGCCTCTGTAATGCACCTGCAACATTCCAAAGGTGTATGCTTTCTATCTTTTCTGATATGTTAGAAAAATATCTGGAGGTTTTCATGGATGATTTTTCTGTGTTTGGTTCCTGCTTTGATTCATGCTTAGTTAATTTAGCTAAGGTTTTGAAGCGATGTCAGGAAACTAATTTAGTGCTTAATTGGGAAAAATGTTATTTTATGGTACAAGATGGCATAGTATTGGGCCATAAGATTTCCAAACAGGGCATCGAAGTTGATAAGGCTAAGCTGAAGCTTATTGAAAAACTTCCTCCTCCCGTTAACATTAATGGGGTGCGAAGTTTTTTAGGTCATGCAGGATTTTATCGAAGATTCATCAAGGATTTCTCGAAAACTGCAAAACCTCTTAGCCAGCTGTTGGTAAAAGACAAAGAGTTTCTGTTTGATGAAGCTTGTCTTAATGCATTCAATGCATTAAAAGAAAAGCTAACCACAGCACCAGTTCTGATAGCACCAGATTGGAATCTTCCTTTTGAACTCATGTGCGATGCGAGCGCATACGCTTTGGGTGCAGTCCTTGGTCAGCGTAAGAATAAATTGTTACATG
>JAVKPL010010468.1:0-43230 GCA_032173675.1 Gastrolobium villosum | reverse complement strand
AATCAATGCCAGAAGCACGGGAATAATCTCTGGCTTCCCCAGAAGAATTAAGTTTGACCACGGCACCATGGCCGTTCTTTAAATGGGGGATGGAACTTTTGGGTCCATTTGCGGCAGCTGAAGGCCAGCTAAAATGGTTAATAGTAGCTGTTGACTACTTTACTAAGTGTATAGAAGCGGTACCAATAGCCACCATCACCTCGGCTAGGGTTCAGCACTTCTTTGAAAGAAACTTGATTTGCAGGTTTGGGATTCCTACTGAGATAGTCATAGATAATGGAACCCTGTTCGTGAGCAAAGCCTTCCAGGAATTGATGGCAAACCTTCAGATCCGACACCGATTTGCATCGGTGGAGCACCCCTAAAATAATGGTCAAGCAGAAGCAGCCAATCAAGTCATCATAGAAGGATTGAGGAAGATAATAGAGCAGTTTGCCAAAGGAAAATGGGTAGAAGAGCTATACTATGTACTCTAGGGATATAGAACCACGGTGCAGACATCTATCGGGGAAACCCCATTCTGGTTAACATATGGATGTGAGGCCATGATCCCGGTGGAATTGGGAAAGCCTTCATGGAGAAAGGTGCAAGCCCTATCACAATCAGAGCAAGAAAATAAAGAAAAGGTAGCACCGGAACTGAATCTGATAGATGAAGTCCGAGTTATAGCTCACTATAAGAACTTCGCAGCCAAGCAGTCAGTTGCTAACCGGTTCAATAAGAAAGTAAAGCCTAGATCATTCGTAATAGGAGAATTGGTACTTCGAAGAGCAGATATTGGAGGGCGAAATGCGGCTGAAGGAAAACTGGCTCCAAAATGGGAAGGACCATACAGAGTTAAAGAAAAACTATCAAAAGGAGCTTATGTATTGGAAACTCCGCAAGGGAAGAACATTAGAAAGACATGGAATGCAGACAAGTTGAAGAAATATTTTAGTTGAAATTAGGAGAATCTTACGTTTCCTTTTTGTAGCTAAAATTTCAAATTATGAATAATTGAATAAAGAAAGCATTTCTTCAAGATCATGTTCTTCTTCTAGTCCGAGGTATTTGAACCCATCTTGCCCAAGGGAAAGATTGTGAGTTCTAGCCCGGCCAAACAATACCGAGGTACTTGAACCCATCTTGCCCAAGGGCAAGATTGGGTTCTAGCCCGGTCAAACAAAATCGAGGTATTACAACCCACCTTGCCAAAATGAGCAAGGGCGTGGGTGCTTGCCCGGTTAAATGAACGGGGTATTTAAACCCATCTTGCCCAAGGGCAAGATTGTGAGTTCTAACCCGGTGACCACTCTACGAGATCGAAACCTGCCTTCCTAATGGGAACAGATAGCGAGTTTTTCGATTGAGTGCAAAATCCGAGGTATTAGAACCCACTTTGCCAAAATGAGCAAGGGCGAGTGCTAAGCCGAGATATAACGCATTGGAAAACAAGGGGACACCCTTTTTTCCTAGCAAAATCTTAAATAAAGAGCCAAGTTGTTGGGTAACAACTACTAACAAAAATCAAAGACGAGATCGTAAAGTGTTCAAAGTAATAGCTAAAATCTCCAGAAAAAATAAAGAGAAAACAAGAAAATACAAAGTAAACCGGCATCCCGGCTCTTCATTCCTGTACATTATTTTGCATCATCTCCCGTATCTCCGCTTCAAACTCTTGACCAGCGGCTTCCATCTCCTATGTGACCCCTACATTTGAAATACCACTATCAACTGAAGTCTGATCAATCATTGTGGGGGAATATAAACCCCACCCCGAATATAGCCAAAACAATCCAACTGATCAAGCTTCAGGGTCTGCTCCTGATTGAAATATCGCACTTGGTTAACTCCATTCTTGAAAGCGCTAATAGCAGCTTTCTCAAGGGCGGCTCGGTTGAAATCATACGCAGCTTGCAAATTCTGGAGATCTGATTTCAATTTATCGTTCTCCATAGTCAATGCCGCAACTTTTGAATCTTTCTCCTTCAACGCAGTGGATTGCTCCTTGGAATGATTCACAATGTAGTCCTTATCGGCCGACACATTAAGGGCATCATCAATGAACTTCAGGTCTGCCTGTGATTGCTGTACAGAAGACTTCGGTTCAGCAACACTGCTTGCTAGATTCTTATTATCTTGAATAGCTTTGTTATGATTAACCCGGAGCTCGTCCAGCTCGGTAACAACTTCAGCATGCTTATCTAGAAGTTGAGAATGTGGCTTTAGCAGTGATGCCGCCTTGAAAGTATACAATTCAGCTTTTTGGAGTTCTTCCATCTCGGCCTTCGATATAATTCCTGAACCAGAGAAGGCAGCAAAAGGGCGAACTACACCTCGGAGCCCGGAGGTCACCCCGGAATCATGGCCTCCGATATAATTCCTAAGCCCAGCTGGGAGGGCAGCTGGAGCTGGGGCGCCCCGAGAAAGAGAGATCACGGCCCATGTGCTACCCCCGCCAGCTGAAATCGGTGAAGCAGGGTTATCGTCCGACTCTAGATGAGAAGTCGAGGTTCAAGTCGTAGCACGTGCGGCCGAAATGGTTAACATTCGGAGTAAAACAGACGTCGGGAGACAAAGCTTGGACATCCCGGCACCCTGAATACTCACTCTACCGGGCTGGTGGGAAACTATTATGGACCCGAGTAAGGCCCATATACACAGGAAGCCCAAATCACTCAAAGCCCAAAGGTAAGTACTATAAATAGGAGCTAAAGACCACAGGTATGACTGATCTCTCTCTAACCCTATTTTACGCAAACACAACCGTGCACACACACCCCCTTGTGGCTAAGGCCGTCATATAGTGTGTAGTGATCCGCTATCCCCAAGATACCTAATTCGTAGGTATCTAGAAAGAAAGCATTAGGTCCAAAATCAATCATCTGACCTACGGTTGGAAACATCTGCTTCTGGCAGAACAATATTCAAGCTCTTTTTAATCGATTATTTTATTAGTAATTACTACTAATTATATTTAACTCTTTAAAAATGAGAGAGATATAGCTAAATATTATTAAAAGATTAAAGAAAAAAGTTCAAAAACCCTCTTATTGTATTTTTTTGAATCATTTACCCATTTATACTTTTTTTATCACATAACTCCCTATTATTTTTCCTATCCAAATTCATTCGTAACACTGTCAGAAACTTAATTGTCTGTTTATTTTACTCTCTTAGAAGAGGAAAACACATTGAGGACAAATAAGAAAATAAGATCAAATATGTTCAAAAATAATAACATTGACAAAAAACTAAAAGTAAAAAAAAAATGAAACTAAAAATATACTAATTCAAATAGTTTTGAAAGACACAAAATTAATAGCAAAATTAGATAAATAGATATGTTATCATATTATTTTACACCACAAAAGGACCCTTTGAAGTTTCACTACTTGGACGAAAATAGGAAAAATAAAATTATTTAAATGTTTTTTTTTTCTTCTTCTCTCTTAACAACAATATATAGCTAAAAGGAAAAATTATTTTAACTCATTTTTTTTATAATAATTTTTAAGTTTCAAAAACTTTTTTTTTTTTTCATAAACACTTTCACCTTTTTAATATGAATGTACTTATAATGAATACTGTTACACCAAATATTTTCTCCTATTTTATAGAGTTTCAAAAAAAGGACGCAAGTATACTATATGTTTATGTTCCCTAAAAGTCAAATCATAGAAGCAAGTGGACCCGAGCTTAGTAGATGCAATTTTGTTCACCATTATTTCTTAGCCGACAAAAACTTTATCGATGTGAATAATCAATGTCATATGGTGTCTTGTATTGAGAAAAAAAAAAAAAAGTAATAGAAAGTAAGTCAGCAAAAGGGGGCAACAGCACGACACCTGTACGAACCTCAACTGGTGTACTTGATCCTCGCCATAAAATAACTAGGAAAAGCCATACAAAAAGCATGCTAAGTGCATGAACTTGTGATGTACAGCTTAGTACAAACCAAAAATGATGAGGCTTCTGTACCAAAAAAAAAAAATGATGAGGCTTTGTTTGACGATGCAATTACAACTTGTAGTTAATCATTTAGAAGACAACGATAAACAGATTCCAAATTGTCCACCGTACACATAGATGATTGCATTGCATGTACCTTTTATGGAAAACTACTTGTACATGAAATCAACTAAACTTTCATATTCCACCCTATTACAAATTACGAATTCGTAATTTAGTGATTTGTAATTAAATTATTAAATTTTAAATTTGTAGCCAATGATTATTAATAAATAATTATAATAATTCATGTTTGGTAATTTAATTTTTAATTATTAATTTAATAATTAGTAACTATAATTAATTGTAGTAAGCGTTTCATAATATTTGGGCTTTTGTTTCAAATTTTTTTTGTCACTCACATAAAATTGCATGGTCCGACTACTTTTTTCTCTCTATTTTCTTCCTAATAGAACCACTCATTTTTTATATAAGTGTGACAGGAAATTTTTTTACAACAAAAGCAAAAATATGTTTATTAGATATTTTTTGTTTATATTTCAATTTTTAATTTTTAAATTTATTAAATAGTGATTAGTAATTATTAATTATATTAATTAGTAATAATTAATTTATTAATTATTAAATATAAGAATTAGTGATTTTTAATTATTAATAATAATTATAGGTTTTCAATTTAATTTTTACTAATTTTTAAATTAATTAATAATTTGTAATTATTAGTCATAATAATTAATGATTAGTATTGATTGATAATTGTTAATAAATAATAAGTAATTTTAATTATATAATAATTAATAATTTTTATTATTTAGTAACTAGTATTTTTTATGGGTTTATCATTTATAATTTAACATGACCAGAAAATTTTTCTACACTCACAACATTTTGTGGGGCCCACAGCAAAAAAAATAAAACTCTTGCACGCAAAACGAATCTCTATAACATAACACAAATATTTTTCCTACAACATAACTCTTATAAAACCCATTTTTTATTATAAGTAACGTTATTTATTATTGTTAGCTGATTGATTGGAAGAGGAATGAAAGTAATCGTGTGAATGGGAGTATGGAAGGAGGGCTATAGGGATATTCATCAATCGATTCAAACCGCAGTAAATGAATCGAAAAATCGATAACCGAATAAATCGATAACCGAAAATTAAATAAAAATCGCAAATTTTAATTGGATTTGATCGGTTTTTGGATGGGTTGATGAAAATCGACCCAATATATTAATTTCTCTCTATCTACTTGGGCATTTCCCTATCATAACCCAAAAATTTCTAAACTCAAGAAAAAATCTAGTCACATCTCATAAAATTTATTTTTTATCTTTATAGAGTTTCATATCTCATTACCAAAAAAAATAAAAATTATATTATAGTTTACTAATGCTTTTGTATTTCAAAAATAATAATTACAAAGCTAATATATACAAAATATGTTATTTGCACAATAATCATGAAATCAATTTTAGGATTTTTAAAAATTCGAAAACCGATCCAATCTAAACCGAAAAAAATTGGATTGGATCGGATCGGATTTGAAAAAAAAAAATCAAACTGATTGGATGATTCTATTATCAAACCGAATGGATTGTATCAAATATTTTTTTGCTTCTAAACCGATCTTATCCAGACCGCGAACACCACTAGCCTATTTATTGGAATGGGGGTGAAAAAAAAGAGGGATCAAAATTTTCGTTTCAATTTACTATTTTTTTTTCAAAAAAAAAAAAAAATCCGAAAGTGAATATCCCCTGTTCAATAAAAAATTTCGTCCTTCCGCACATTTTAAAAATTATTTTTCTCAATGACCGTAAAAGGGTCAATCAGCCATTGTTGGAGACCTCTTTCCTTATTGTCAATAATAGAGAATTTTTCTTATCATTCTTTCTTGTGATGAAAATCTCCTACATATAATTAAGTTTAACATTGTTAATTTTGTTATACAGATCTGGTGTTGATTTAACTACTTTCTTAAGACATTATCAAATAGCAACTTTTCTCTCTTGTAATTTATTTATTAAATATTATCAAAAAATAATTTATATGAAATCAATTATATTTAAAATAATTTTATTTTTTTACAAAATTTGTATCAATTGTTGCCTTTATTTTTATTTCATAATTTTAGAATAAGTGAATTATGCTCAACTTGACAAAATGAATTTATCTTTGGGCAAATTACATTGAACCGCCTTTTACTTAAGGTTATTTTTAAAAAACCACTTTACTCTTTCAATTCAAACAGCTAACCCCCTTCCACTATCAAATTATAACAATAAAATATATTTAATAAATTTAAGACAAAAGTTTCCTTACACTCATCCCAACACCATCCTCGGTTGCTCTAACCACTATTCTCCATCACTGGTCACACTGCCTTCGATGTTGCTCTAAGTAGTGTCATTTCGATGTATCAAAAACAAGACAAAAATTCTAGAACCCAGGTAGCAATTATCAAACCCAGAAACTTTCTCAGACATGGTTGGTGCAATAGGAAAATTTTCCATAGGGAGCACTAAAAAGTGTGATAGTGATGCTCCTTTTCCTTCGAGCTATATAATTTTTTATTTTTGTTAATTTATAATATTTTTTATATATATTAGAAGAAACGAAAGTGACATGTAGAATGAAAAATCTTAACATCAACGGCGAAAAGAAAGTGAGATGAATGGTACATTGATTATCACACTCCATCTCGTACTTGTTTTGATCACGGCCGAGTTGCAAAATAGACTTCTTCATCCTTATCATCTCTTTGCAAGCAGTTGTGACAATGTACTTGGCCTCGACCGTCGAAAGCACCACATATTTTTGTAATTTAGATTGCTAGGAGACAACTCCTCATGCAAAAGTCATCAAGTATCTAGTAGTCAACTTCCTCGAATCGACATCTCCCCCTAAATTAGCATATATATAGCTTTGCAGCTTGGCCTTACCTCCTCCAAAGTGAAAGCATAAATTCGTCGTTCCTCTGAGATACTTGAAGGTTCACTTCACTGTTTCCCAGTGTTCCTTGCCAGGGTTAGACATATACTCGCTTACCATTCCAACAGCATACGCCATGTCAAGTCTCGTACAAACCATTGCATACATTAGACTTACGATGGCAACTGGTATGGGAACTTCAGCATCTCGTCTTGTTCTTCATCAGATCTTAGACATTGTTTCTGGTTTAGCTTAATGTGTCCGGCAAAGGGGGTGCTCACTATTTTGCTTTGTCTATGCTAGATCTCTTCAAAGTGTTCTCAATATATTTTTCTTGACCCAACCAAAGTACCTTTCTTTGTCGGTCTCTAATTATCTTTATTCTAAGGATTTTCTTTACAGGGCTAAGGTCCTTCATTGTGAGGGACGAGCTTAATGCCTTCTTCAGGGTGGCTATTCTTGATTTTTTATATCTAATAATAAGCATGTCGTTAACGTATAACAGCAAAATTAGGAAGTCTTTGGCCTCACACCTCGTAACAAATATGCATTAGTCAGCCTTCTTCTTCATGAACTTGTGCTAGGTCATGAAGGATTCAAATTTTTGTACCACTGTCGAGGTGTTTATTTTAAGCCATATAGGCTTTTCTTCAATCGGCAAACCAAATATTTTTTCTTGTAGCTCGGAACCCTTCAGATTGCTCTATATAAGTTTCTTCTTCAAGGTCGTCGTGAAGGAATATCGTCTTCACATCCATTTGTCCCACTTCAAGGTCCATCAAGGCCACTATGTCTAACACGGTTCAAACCAAAGTCATTTTCAAAATAGGAGAAAATATTTCTTTAAAATCTACTCCTTTGTTTTGATTGCATCCTTTTACTACAATGCTGGCCTTGTATCTCGACTTCTAGTCTTTCTCCTTATTTTTAATTTTGTATTCCTACTTGTTTTTTCAAAGCTCATATTCCTTGAGGCAGCTTGGATAATTCATAAGTTTGATTTTTGTGCAAGGAATTCATCTTATCTTGCATTGCCTTCTCTTATTCTTTCTTGTCTGAGCTCTTCATGGCCTCATCATTGCTTTGATGTTCTCCATCTTTTGCAAAAACAATGTACTCAACAGGTGGGTACCGAGTAGAAGGTTGGCTAAATTGTGTTAGAGTATCTAGGTTGGTTTTCGTGTTGAGAGTTTGGCTCAACATTCTCAACTCGGACTTCAGCATCAACCTTAGTAGTTGGATCTTGTTGCTGATCATTTACTTCAATTTGTTGGTTATTTTCTCCCCGGCTTCAGCTCGGACAGGAGGGACAAGTTCTTCACTTCAAACAGAAACCCAGGCTTTGGGCTTCGAGATGTCTTTGATTGTCTCGTCTTCACGAAAGACTACATCTCGGCTTCTTACTATTTTCTTGTTGATTGGATTCTAAAGTCAAAATCCAAACTCACATCTCGGCGAATCGAGGTATATGCATTCCTTAGTCTTAGCATCGAGCTTCGCCTTCGTCCTTAAGGATATACATGAAAGATCTTCATTCAAATAATATCAAGTGATTGTAGGCTGTTTTCTGACTTGTCCAAACTTCCTCACAAATTTCTCCTTCAAGTGGCCATAATGGTAAGAAGTTAATCAAATCTATAGCAGTTTTGATGGATTCTCCCTAGAATGATTTCGATAACTCGACATGAGATAACATACTTCTGACCCTTTCTTGAATAGTTTGTTTCATCCTCTTAGTAACTCCAATTATCTGAGGAGTCTCTTAGACCGTCTTCTCAAGTCTTATCCCAGCCGCTTTACAATAGGCTTCAAACGGGCCACAGTATTCACTGTCATTGTCAGATCAGACCACCTTAAGCTTCTTGCCAGTCTCCCTTTCCACCATTGCATGTATTCCTTGAAGGGTACAACCATGAGAGAGGCACCAGGAAGGTTCTCTGGAGTTATATAATTGGGTCCTTGAATGGAGTCCTTAAGTGGATGTTGTTGGATGTGTGCCCAGTCGTGATGTGACTTTGTGTGTTATACTGTTCATATGTTCATCATTGCATGCACAATGAGTGAACCAGTGGGTGGAGTGACCTTCCAAGACCCTTGGTTTACTAAGATATATATGTATATCTCACCCCATGTTTGGGGCATCATTTCAGGTACCACTGAGAATATTGGAGCATCAAGCAAAAGGCTTGCATAGAGGCTATGGCGGATTTTTATCTTGCATATGGATTACATTCATTTTGGAGAAACTTGCATAAGGATGCATATATTAACAATCATTTTGTATATTGACTTAGGATATGAACATTGGATTGCATGAGATTATGTTTATCATGCTTGGTTGCTCATATGTTGATCTAAGTCACCCGACTCTGGCTGTATTTTGGTACATTGACATTTATATGTCTCTAATATTCTTTTGTGTAGTTGATGAGCATGGGAGATATCCATTGCCACTTTGTATTAATTGAGGCATTGATGTTGTAAGTGACTATGTCTTGAAGAGTATGCATGTAACAGAACGGTCTATGACCTATGAGATATAATGTATTATGAGTACAAGATTTTCAATTTGGTTCATAGATGTTGTGGAAGAAATTCCCAAGAAAGTAAATGAAAACAGAGGAACTAGTGCTTTGCACATGTTAGGAGCGCTTATAAGCGCGCTGTGGCAAGGAAAAAATGGGCCAGGTTCGTGGTGGAGAGCGCTGACGCTAAGGGTGTAAATGGGTCAGGCTGGCCTGACCTAGCCTACAGCCCGATCTACGTTGAGCCTGGCCTATCCCGGCCTACGTTGAAAAGTAGAGTGAGCTTAGGGTTATAAGAAAGCCTTTTTAACAAATAGGCCGTAAGCCAATTTTGTCAAGCCTGGCCTAAAGCCTTGTAGGCTTACCTATTTAATTTTAAAAAATAAAATAAAATAATGTATTTATTTTAGGTGGCAATTAGTACCAACCCTTATCTTGATGGTGGTTTAAAGATATTTCAATGAATGATATTTTCTTGTAGACTTTATTTCAGCTTTGCTTGACCTAGTAATTGTATTTTTTATTTTCCCCATTTCTTTGACTTTATTCCTCTCTGATATACATTATAGAGCTGGGGTATTATGTTGACTCTTTCTTGTTTCTCATTTTTTATTTCTTATGAGAAGTACTAGTGCATGCATGAATGAAACTTTGCTCAGTATATTTTTTTAGTTATTTTTTTTACTATTATAAAATCTTTAATGCTCACTAGTGAAATTAATATCTCGTGTAAAAAAATGCAGGAATTTATGAACATTAATGACTTGTAATGTCAAGCAAATATTTTAAAAATTGTTACAAATATTTTAATTTTTAAAAAAAATATATCATGAGGGAGGGCTACAAGGCCTATAGGCCATATCAAGCTCTCTATTTTCTAAAAATAGGCCGGGCCTGGCCGATAAATAAAGCCTTTAGTAGGCCAGATAGGCTGAATATTTTTTTACGTAGGCTTATGCCAGGAAGGCCAAAGCCCAGCCCATTTACACCCCTAGCTGACGCACGCTGAATCGCGCTAAGAGACTGTTGATGGAAAAATTCTTTGGAAGAGGGCACCGAAGCGGGCCCTAAGAGCGCTTAAGTGTGCTCGTCAAAAGAAAAATACCCGTGAGTTGGGCGCTCAAGTGCCCTTCAGCGCGCTCCTCGAATGAAAATCTGGGTAGCGCTGCGCGCTCACTCTTGCTGCTGAGCGCTTCAGCGCGTTACCCCAATGAATGAAAAATAAAATGTACCACTTATTGGTGCTTATAGACCTTTCCATTTGGGTCTATAAAGGAAGATTATGGTGTTAAGCAAGATATTAAGTATTTTGCATTGGTTTGGAGTTGCAATCATGGTAATGGAGTTATTTTAATAAATTATGAGTTTTAAAAATGAAAAAGTTTTACCGTATTCTTAAATGAACTAATGTGATTGTAACTGCGTTTAATAAAATAAGTAATGATAACATTATCGGTACGTAACAGGGTGTTATAGACGAGGTCAAGAACATAGCTACATCGTCTGGCTTGATCCGGTCTCACAAATAAAACCTGGTTCTTCTTTCCAGCTAGGCAGTGTGTGTAGCTCTCTAGCACTTGACCTTTCAACCTAGTCAGTAATCCTTTCTTGTTCAGAATTCAGATTCCTTTCTCACTCATGTGGTCGAGGCGCTTGTACCATAACTCTATGCAAGGTCCATCTGGGACAGAGTTAAGCTTCTCCACAATTTATTCTTCCTTGCATCATATACATGGAACTTTCCTTAATGCCTCAGGAAATTACTAAGTTTATCTTGGCCAGTTTGCATCTACATCCTCCGAAGTAATTTACTAACACGACATCATCAAGCTTGCCTACCAAGATTAGGGTTAGTCACATAGTAGGAACATGCCTTAAATCCTTCAGTATAAGTCGACACCCGACATCTGTGTTTAAGGTTACATTACAGACACCAAATCTTTCTCGTCACCTGATTTTCCATCTCACGACTCTAAAATCACCATTTCTATAAGAAGATAAAAAACCTTTGTATGGATGACATGGAAAAGGGAACCGGAATCCACAATCCAGGCACAATCATCATAAGCTACATTCAAAACATTATCCTTACTAAGGACGAAGATTTCAACATCAACATTTGCAACCACCGCAGTCGAGCTCTTGTCTTCTTTTTTCTTTGGAATAATCTGATCTAGCTTCACAATGTCATTCTTCTCGTCTTTCTACAAATTCCCGCATCCAATCTTCTTATGACCAGGCTTCTCACAATTGAAGTATTTCAATTTATATTTCGGCTTAGACAGACCTCTGGACTTATCATGTCTGTCATGAACCTGACTCTTGCCATGACCTGGGGTATTCGGATACTGCAGTTCAGAATGCAGTAAAATGGACATGGACAGAACTGATTTTTGCAAATTTTTCCATGGTATGAACATTCAAATGAGTGATGATTAATACATATCATAATTAACTCAATATCTGATGATAAATTAACTTAATATGTTTACCTCCAAGAGTGTGAGTGGAACTTCAATCATTAAAACCTTACCTTTACACAAGTTATTTACTCCAATAGTCTTCCAAAGATATCAAGTACGCAAAGTACCTGCAAATAAACTTTGGGGAAAGCTTCGATGCTCAAGTTAGTGATCAAGATAATAAGAGGTGAAACATGCACATTCACAAGCAAGATGGATCGATTAAGCCAATTTCTCTTCTTAATTTGGTGAAAACATCCTTTGAAAGAGATTTTGTAAAAATGTCCACCAATTGTTTGGAGGATTCAACATGTTCTAAAACACAATCACCATTTTGTACATGATCTCTTATAAAGTGATGACGGATATCAATATGTTTAGTTCTTGAGTGCATAATGGGATTTTTGGTTATGTTGATAGCACTAGTGTTGTCACACCTAATAGGGATATGATCAAGATCAAGCCCAAAGTCCTTAAGTTGTTGTTTCATCCAAATAATTTGTGCACAACAACTACCGGCCACCACATATTCCGCTTCGGCCATGGACAATGCCACACTATTTTGTTTCTTGCTATGCCAAGAAACTAGTGAACAACCAAGAAAGTGGCAAGTGCCACTAGTACTTTTCCTATCCAATTTGCAACTGGCAAAGTCGGAATCAGAATAATCTATAAGCTCACAAGGAGCTCCCTTTGGGTACCATAGTCCCACTAGGGTAGTGCCTATAAGATATCTCAATATTCTTTTTACGGCACTTTAGTGTGATTTTTTAGGATTGGCTTGAAATCTAGCACACATGCATACACTAAACATAATATCTGGTCTACTCGCGGTTAAATAAAGAAGTGAGCTAATCATACCTCTATATCGAGTGATGTCAACAGGCTTACCTCCTCCATCCTTGTCTAACGTATAAGATGTACTCATAGGAGTGTCAATTGCTTTTGGACTTTCCATTCCGAACTTCTTGAGCAACTCTTTACAATATTTGCTTTGATTGATGAAGATTCCATCTTTCTCTTGTTTTACTTGAAGACCAAGGAAGAAGTTGAGTTCACCCATCATTGACATCTCAAATTCACTTTGCATGGTGTTAGCAAATTCTTCCCAAAGTTTAATGTTAGATGCACCAAATATAATATCATCAACATATATTTGAGCAAGCAAAATGTGATTATTTTTTCTTTTTATGAAAAGTGTTGTATCAGCCTTTCCTATTTCAAAGCCTTGTTCTAAAAGGAACTTTCTTAACCTTTCATACCAAGCTCTTGGAGCTTGCTTTAAACCATATAAAGCCTTTTTAAGTTTAAAGACATGGTTAGGCAAGTTATGATCTTCAAAACCGGGTGGTTGATCAACATAAACTTCTTCTTGAATATATCCATTTAAGAAAGCACTTTTGACATCCATTTGAAATAGTTTGAAATCCATCATGCATGCAAATGCAAGCAATAATCTTATGGCTTCTAATCTAGCAACGGGAGCATATGGTTCATCGAAATCAATTATTCTTCTTGATTATATCCTTTAGCGACAAGCCTAGCTTTGTTTCTAGAAATTATTTCATTTTAATCTAGCTTGTTCCTAAAGACCCATTTAGTGCCAATTATTGAGTAATCATTGGGTCTTGGCACAAGTTCCCAAACTTGGTTTCTTTCAAATTGATTTAATTCTTCTTGCATGGCCAGGAACCAATGTTCATCAATAATTACTTCATCAATGGTTCTAGGTTCGATTTATGAAACAAATGCTAAATGATTACAAATATTTCTATGGAGTTTCTAGTAGTTACCCCTTTTGACATGTCACTTATTACCGCATCAATGGGGTGACCTTTTGCCGATCTCCAATCCTTTGGAAGATCACATTCATTCTTTTTGGCTTGAGAGGTTCCTTCATTTTGATTTTGCTTCTTCTCTTTGTGTTCATCCTCTTGCTTTTTGTCATTTAAATTCATGTTGCCCAAGATTTCTACAATATCATCATCACAAATTTCTTTTCTTGACAACGAAGAGTTAGTCTCATCAAATATCACATGAATTGATTCTTCAAGTACCATAGTTCTTTTGTTATAGATTCTAAATGCTTTACTTGTGAGTGAATATCCTAGAAATATACCTTCATCGGATTTTGAATCAAATTTGCCAAGGTTATCCTTTCCATTGTTCAAAACAAAACATTTGCCACCAAAAACATGAAAATGTGAGATATTTGGTTTTCTTCCTTTGTAAAGTTCATAGGGGATTTTCTTTAAAATGGGTCTAATTAAGGCACGGTTCATGTAAGAACTCGCATCGCTAATTAAGGTAATTAATGAATTAATTGTGATAAATTAGGAAATGATTCCATAGTTGACCATAATAATTATTATTTGGCTTAAATAATTATAGTAAGTGAGTAAGAATGCTGAAGGTCGCTTTTCGGAAGAAAAGTGCAGGTACCGGTTCTACTACCCGGTATAAATGCGTACCGAGAAAGTATCCCGGAAAATTAGAATAAGTGCATGATAATTACTAGAATAATATGTAGGAATTGTAAAACGAGTTTCAAGTCAAAATAATGAGAACTGGTGCCAGAACTGATACTGGCTATGGAAAAGCGCATACCTGAAAGTGCTCCGAAAAATAAATAAAAAAATATGAAAAATCTTAGAAAATTGAGTAGGTTAAGATTCCAAAGTTTGGGATTAAAATGTTTTGCGTAGCTATTAAGGCTAATACTGCGCGTTATGACTTAAATGGCTATATATGCTAAATGTCACAAGTTTCTAGGTCAAATTTGCAGCTCCTCTACATGAGAATTCTGCAACTTGAGCAGCCACCTTGCCACCCTCTTCCTTCCTTCACCATTGGAGCCAAGGAACCTCATTTCTTCTTGGTTCCTTATCTAAAACACTTGGTAAGAGTGAGAGTGATCCTTGGGGGTTGAGTGGGAGGACTTATTTTGAGTTTGTGCCTCTGTTTGAAGGGTTTTTGTGGGCTGAGTTGCCTAGTGTGAGGGTGTGAGTCTCTTCCTTGAGTGTTGGAGCTTCAATGAGCCTTTCTTGTGAAGAAAGGTCATAACTTTGGTGTCATTTTCGTGTTGGGGTAAAGTCAGAACTTTGAGGGACCATTTGTGATGTCCAAGAGCCATTGTTGCTCTGCTTTGAGCTTTGGTAAGCTTTGCCACCTTTGATCTTAAGTTTTTTATGGTTAAAGTTGATGTCTTGCCATGTTTAATGATTAAACAAGTAAGTAATCTGAGTATGAACTTAAAACAATGTAAAGATGCATGCTTTAACATTTTTAAGTGTTAAAAGTTGAACCTTTGTACTGGATATTCACGAAATTGCAAAACTGCATTCTGTCGTGAAATATCCGGATATTTGTCGAACAGATATCTGGATATTGATATTCGGATATGGTATCCGGATATGGGGATCCGGATATTGAATATCCAGATATGGTCAGTGTGATATCCGGATATTAAATATCCGGATATGTCCCCGAGGAATATCCGGATATGGTGAGGTTGTGGGTGAAGTGCAAGCGGTGTTCCTTGTACTCATGTGGGTATAGACGTATTCCTACATTTCTCTGGCCAGTAGATAGTATAAACACACATGGCACGAATATCTGTTGCACTGCATACTTTTGGAACTAATAATGGAAATACTTCTTTTAGAACTTAAATTGCACATGTAAGTGAGCTTGGGGTGGAAGACCCTTGAGGACCCATTGTCTTACTGAGATTTCTTGTTTAGAGATCTCACCTCACGTTTGGGGACGTTTATTTCAGGTTCAGGTAATGTTGAGGCCTCAGGCGGTAGGAGGTCGGAGCTGAGTTAGATATTGATGATATTGTATGCTGACTTGTTAAATGCTGGTTATGCATGTTGCTTTATGCTTTTAGCTTCATTTATGTTTTGGATTGTCTGTTGAGACTATTGTTGGGCATTGTGCTTTATTTAGTGAGCATGGGGATTGTCCATGCCACATAGACTTGATTATGTCTTTTAGACTTGAGTTGTATTAATGTGTCAGGATTTTGGTCCAAGCTATGTGTTGAAGTCCTGTGACTTAGATACTCACTTTATATTTATCTATGAGGTATTTCAGCTAGTTGTCTTGCAATTTACATACAGGCATTATTTTATGAAATTGATTAAGTAATCAAGTTGGCTAAGGTTAATGACGTCATAATTGAATTAAAGAAAAAGTTATTCCGCATTTTAATTAAGTGTGGCTTAATACGATAGTATGTTAACAATCCGGGTTAACATGGGCTGTTACATTTTATGGTATCATAGCACTTTCTAGTGAAAAGCCTGTATGTATTGCAATAACTTAGGATGTTTCGTTGCGTGTCTATCTTGTGTTCTCTCTGATTGGTGTGTATTATGATAATGCATATGTGACCACATGACGTAGGCCTGATCAACTCATTCTTTGTGTAACTTGTGCAGAGTCATGGTGCAACCAAGGAGGAACCAGGGTACGAGTGAGGATCAACCGGATCCTATCCTGGCTGCATTAGCTGAGATGCAGGCGGCCCGACTAGCCGACCAGGAGGCCACGAGGTTGGCAAATCAGGCTATGATGGACGCCATTGGAGAGGCGAACATGAGAGCCACCGCAGAGGTACCGGAGGAGAACCGGATGGCCAATATGACTATGATGAGGGTCATATTAGAGGAGTTGAGGGTTGGTCCTGCTACGGGCTAGTGTCCTCCACCACCTCCACCGCCATCACCGCCTCCACCTAGTCACCAGGAGGACACCCAGAGTCATATGGGTGAGGGTAGCCATTTGACGGGGGCTATGCAGGTCGTTCCTGTTTTTGTCGAGGATCGAGATGAGATCGACCGCCGGCTGAATGCTTTTCGCAAGCATAAGTCGCCTACTTTTGATAGGTCCTATGACCTCATTGCTCCTGCTAGATGGCTCCAGGCCTTGGACAAGATATTTAGGGTGATGCAGTACACCGAGCTACAAAAGCTGATGTTCGCCACATACATGCTGGAGGGCGATGCCCACGAGTGGTGGACGAACACCTTCTAGGTGTTCGAGATGCAGGGACACGTGATGACGTGGCCATTCTTTGAGGACTGCTTCTTGGGTCGGTACTTTCCTTATGATGCTCAGGAGAGGAAGCAGGAAGAGTTTGACATATTGGTGCAGGGCTCGTTGTCTGTTGATGAGTACTTGGCCAAATTTAATGAGCTGGTCAAGTTTTCTCATTTTCGTATGGCGAGGTCGACTCCCATTTTCTTAGCTGCTAAGTTCCGTAGGGGACTTAATGAGGACATTGCTAGCCATCTTGCTGGTTCAGCTTCAAGAAACTTCAGGGCCTTGGTACAGCAGTGTCGGGACATTGAGGATTTCTGCAGCGCGAGTCAGGCCAAGAAGGCCAAGATTGAGGTGCCACAGGGTACTGGTGGTTCCACTTCCTGGAGAGACAGGAAGTTTGGGAACAAAGGAAAAGGGAAATAGTTGGCGGCTAAACAAGCGCCAAATCAGTTTAAGAAGACTTCTGCTCAGGGGAGTACAGCGAGACCTCATGCTCCAGATGCTCGGGATGCGGGAAGTCACATTTTGGGTCGTGTGCTACAGGCCAGTTGATATGCTTCCAATGTGGCAAGGAGGGCCACTACTCCAGAGATTGCCCGACGGCGAGAGCTGCTGTAGTGCAGGCAGTTCCTCTGCAGATGGTTCCTACAGTGGCACCTACTACTGGGCGTGTGTACACCCTTGATCATCAGCAGTCGGACAGAGCTCCGAACCTGGTCAGAGGTACTGTTACCATTGGTGGTTCAGCTGTTGATGTGTTATTTGATTCCAGGGCAACACATTCATTTGTTGTTACCCCTATTGCTGTGGGGCTTAAGTTGCCCAGAGCTGTGCTTTCTCCACCGATGTGGGTGACCACCGCCACCAGAGAAAAATATTTGACCTCCACTGTCCATCGCGATGTAGCGTTTCAGTGGGATAGCCGTGACTTCTCGGTAGATCTAATAGGATTGCCGATGGCCAACTTGGAGATTATTCTGGGCATGGATTGGCTGTCCAGAAACTGTGCATTGATTTATTGCTGTGCCAAGAGAGTGGTGATGTCTCCGGGTGGGTCCACAGCGAGTTCCTCACCGTTCATTTTAGTCCTGCAGGCGAGGAGGGCCTTGAGAGTAGGGGCATTTGGCTATGTCATGTTGGGAGGTTTGGTGAGTAGGACATAGGAGGATCTCACTGGCATTCCTGTGGTGAGGGAATTCCTCGAGGTGTTTCCCGAGGAGATTCCTGAGTTTCCACCGCAGAGGGAGATAGAGTTCTCCATTGACTTGTTGCCTGGTGTGG
Organism: Gastrolobium villosum; assembly: GCA_032173675.1. Classification (NCBI taxonomy): domain Eukaryota; kingdom Viridiplantae; phylum Streptophyta; class Magnoliopsida; order Fabales; family Fabaceae; genus Gastrolobium; species Gastrolobium villosum. Next base: position 25,024 of record JAVKPL010010468.1, on the reverse strand, counting down.
GGCCTATTTCATTAGCTCCATATCGGATGTCACCACCAGAGTTGGCAGAGCTGAAGAAGCATATTGAGGATCTTTCGAAGAAAGACTTCATTCGGCCGAGTGGCTCTCCTTGGGAAGCGCCGGTCATATTTGTGAAAAAGAAAGATGGGACTATGCGATTGTGCACCGACTACAGGTAATTGAACAAGGTGACAATCAAGAACAAGTATCCCCTTCCACGCATTGATGATTTTTTGGATCAGCTCAAGGGTGCTTGTGTATATTCAAAGATTGATCTCCGGTCCGGATACCATCAGATACGGGTAAAGCCAGAGGATGTCCCAAAGACCGCGTTTCGCTTGAGGTACGGTCATTATGAGTATTTGGTGATCCCGTTTCGACTCTCCAATGCACCCGCAGTGTTCATGGACTACATGAACAGGATCTTCCAGCCATACCTGGATCAGTTTGTGATCATCTTCATTGACAACATCTTGATTTACTCCAAGACAGAGGAGGAGCATATTGAACACTTAAAGATTATGTTGCAAGTGCTGAAAGAGAAAAAGCTATATGCAAATCCGTCAAATGTGAGTTTTGGCTCAAGTCGGTGAAATTTCTGGGTCATGTGATTTCCGCTGATGGAGTTGCAGTTGATCCTAACAAGATCGAGGCCGTGATGGATTGGGAACGACCCAAGACGGTTACATAAGTGAGAAGCTTCTTAGGTTTGGCAGGGTATTACAGGAGGTTCTTTGAGGGATCTCCAAGATGGTGTTACCGATGACTCGCCTTACCCGAAAGGAGACTCCTTTCGTGTGGACACATGAGTGTGAGGAGTGCTTCCAGGAGTTGAAGAAGAGACTGACTACTGCTCTTGTGTTAGTCCTTCCTGATCCTACGGAGTAGTTTGAGCTTTATTGTGATGCCTCTGGTAAGGGACTAGGCTGTGTGTTGATGCAGAAAGAAAAAGTTGTTGTTTATGCTTCAAGACAATTGAAACCTCATGAGGAGAACTACCCGACTCATGGCTTGGAGTTGGCAGCTATTGTTTTTGCCTTCAAGATTTGAAGGCATTATCTGTATAGCATGAAGTTTGCTGTATTCAGTGATCACAAGAGTCTGAAATATCTATTTGACCAGAAGGAGTTGAACATGAGATAGCGGAGATGGATGAAGTTCTTGAAGGACTACGACTTTGAGTTGAGGTATCATCCTGGCAAGGCCGATGTGGTAGCCGATGCTTTGAGCCAGAAATCCGTGAGCTTATCCAGCTTGATGATGAGTGACTATGATGTAATTGAAAAGTTTAAAGACTTGAGAGTGAACTCCTTATTTGGTGGTGCACTGCTCGAGATGGAAATAGCAGAAGTGATTAATGAGCTAATGGAAAAGATTAAAGAGGCGCAAGTGCAAAGAGAGTGCCTTGATTATGTGAAAAACCAAGACGGTGTGTCTTGAAATGATGATGGTTTGCTGCTGTTTCAGAAGAGGGTTGTGATCTCTCGAGGGCTATTGACTGAGGAGGTTATGGTAGAGGCTCTTAAGGGTCAGTTTACTATCCACCCTAGTGCTACAAAAATGTACCAGGACTTAAAGAGAAATTTTTGGTTGCCGGATATGAAGAAAGACATAGCGGTCTACGTGTCCAAGTGTCTTATATGTCGGAAAGTGAAGATTGAGCACCAAAAACCGTCTGGTAAGCTTCAACCTCTTGAGATTCCATAGCGGAAGTGAGAGAGTATTTCCATGGACTTCGAGGTGGAGTTGCCGAAGACTCAGTCTGGTTGTGACTCTATCTGGGTCATTATGGACAGATTGACCAAGTCTGCCCATTTTCTTCCAGTGAAGGTGAGCTTCACTACAGAGCAGTTGGCCAAGCTATATGTCCGCGAGATTGTGAGGCTTCACGGGGTGCTCTTGTTGACTTGTTTGAATTGCTTCCTTTGACTTTTGATTGTTGCGAGTTGTGTTATCTTTGACGTTGCTTCTATGCTTGTTTGCTATCATCAGAACTCTTGTATAAATGGACTTCTTATTTTAAGCACATTGGTTTCACATTATGTCCTCATCATTCCCTCCTTTTTGAGAGGAATTTTCCCTCAAATTGTAGTCCTCTTCTCCTACATTAAAATGGGACAAATCAGCCACATTAAACGTAGCACTTACACCATATTCACCTGAGAGGTCTATTTTGTAGGCATTATCATTAATTTTGGACAGCACTTGGAAATGACCATCTCCTCTTGGTTGAAGCTTAGATTTCTTTGGGAAGGGAACTTCTTTGCTTTTTTAGCTTTTGCCCTTGTTATTGGGCCTCTAAGACCTTACATGTTCTCCATGCTTCCTGCATTGATCATGCCACCTCCTATGTCCTTTTATCATAGCTTCAAGCTAGTGTTTATTTATGATAAGTTTGTATTATCTAAAATTGACATTTATGTAGAGAAGGGCTATCGCAATTATTATATCTTCGAATTGATTGTAATGATTGTTGTAACCAAGTATGCTAATAACAATAATGATGTGCTTACCAAAAAAAAAAACAATAATGATGTTTCTTGTATCTAAAAATAAAATAAAAATAATAAGGGATAAGATATTGTGACAATCAAATAATGTTACTACCAATGTTACGACCACATCTTAACCCTTGATTTTCGTCAATCAACGGTTATCATTTATTAAGAATTAATAATTAATTAATAAGTTTGATTTGAAAAATGATAACTTTTGATTGATGGAAATCAACGGTTAAGATGTGGTCGTAATATTGGTAGTAACATTATTTGGTTGTCACAATATCCTATCTCAAATAATAATGATGTTTCTTTTTTGTACTTGCTTGAGACCACTGACTTATGTCATGCTAAATTAGAACACGTTAATATTAAATCCATTAAAGGCTTAATAAATAAGGTTATTACATAAAATTGATTATTCAATTAAGAAGAGTTGTTGAATCTAAATTTTCGAAATTGGTATTTCATCATATTGAGAGAACAAGTGAATCTTTAGATTTAATACATGCGATATATGTGATGTGAAATCAGCACCATCTAGAGATAATAAAAAGTATTTTATTACAGTTATTGATGATTGCATTAGATACTGTTACATTTATTTGCTTAATAGTAAAGATAAAACTATTAATGCAATTAAACATCCGAAGAGTGAAGTTGAAACTCAACTAAATAATATAATAAAGGTAGTAACTAAGCAGGATCAAGGGGAGAATATAAACGACTTCTCCTAATGGGATTAAGGACAAGAAGTACCGACATTAAAGGACATGGTGAATGCTGTAAAATATAAAAAAATTCAAAAATTTAAATTTAAAAATAAAGAAATATAAAAAATAATGAATAGTTTAAGAATAGAAGAAATAATAGAGCGATTATCGGGAAAATAAACCAGGTGTGGAATATCATATTGTTAATGAATAATAATGATAATAATTTTAATGTCCTCGAAAATAAGTCAATAATAATAATAATAATAATAACATATTAATATAATTAACATGATAAAAAAATATTATTAAAATACAAATTAGGAGAAATATAGATACCTTATCAACCGTACGTACTAATAATAAATAACAATTATGAACAAATAATAATAGTAGAGATAATTACAAATAGTAATTAAGGCATAAATGTAATCAATCACAAATAATAATTAAGACCTAATAAAATCCTTTGCATTACATTAGGGCTTGTCAACGTTTAAATTAGGTGGCATAAATGAAATCATTGAAAATACTTATGGTGTCATTTTAATTATAAACGTTTATCTAAAGATTAACATTTTTGTCTAAAAAAAAAAAAGATTAACAAAGATTAAGATTACTTTTACTCTCGGTTCTCCCAGTAAAGTGCAATTTTCAACTTTTTAATTAATCATAAAATGAGTAGCATTAGCATATTTGATATTCTTTGGCCATGCTGGACTAGACCAGGCGCCAGAAGAAAGTGAATTCATATTCTTTGGGCCGCCTTCCTTTTTCTAGAGTACTAACTTGGCTCCAGCTATAATTTTGTTTCTTTCGTGTCTAAGTAGAATATATATATATATATATATATATATATATATATATGGGACAGGATCATCTTACACTGGTCTAAGATTTAGAAGTCTTACACTAAATCTTAATCATTGATTTTCTGCATCTAACGGTTAAGATTTATTAGGTGCAACTCATTAATTAATTTTTAATTCCCAATAAATCTCAACCATTAGATGCACGGAAATCAACGGTTAAGATTTGGTGTAAGATTTCTTAATCGTACACCGGTGTAAGTTGATCCTATCCCTATATATATATATATATATATATATATATATATATGGGATACGATCCATTGAAATTGGCTAACTGTTGATTTCCGCCAATCAATGATTATCATTTATTAGTAATTGATGATTAATTAATAAGTGTGATTCCCAATAAATGATAACCGTTGATTGACGGAAATCAACGGTTAAAATTTGGTATCAAGTTTCAAATTTTGACACTGGTGTCAAAGGATCTGCATATATATATATATATATATATAGAGAGAGAGAGAGATATCCCATCCACTAACTGGTTCTCCACTTTATTGTGACACTTTATGAAATGGACATTCACCTTGAGGAGATGACGATTATCATGGATTTGTATCAAAAACGCTATACATATATTATGAAAGTTCTTTTGGCTTATACATGAAAATGATTACAAGGACAAAATTCTCTTTTCATATTTAAGTAACAGTTTTGGGTGTGGAACCGCATAATTAATATTCAGGACCCATACATCTTTTCGTAGAAAATTTGTCATCTCCTGTTTGTTTCTTTTAATTTATTGCTTACCAAAACTTGCCGCTCATCATGTAACCTCCACCACTTGCAATGGACTAATGTGAGAAGTCATACACGTGTCTCCCTGTGCAAACCGCGGAATCATAAGAACGACCATTTGTCAATTCATACATATATCTGTCTGCAGTAGAGCAATATAAAAAGAATGAGGTTACTATCTAGCAAATTAGTATCAATCCCACGCTACTAGCTATACTAGTCCGGATTGAAACAAGCATGGACTACGTCTAGATGCAAAGCAAAATCAACCAAATTTGACCAGTATTTTCCTTCACCTTCGCTCCATTGGTTATATATATGAGTGAAATAATGTCACTTCTTACACGCCCATCAATTTTCATGCTTCTCTTTTTTATTTTTATAAACTATTTTTATAAATAATGGGGTGCACTATCTAAGTGTACCTACGACATGAGATAATATATATATATATATATATATATATATATATATATATATATATTGACTCTCAATTTTGCTTATTAATCTTATTTATATTTAATGACTCTAATTTATTAGATATGTAAAGTGTTAAATATAAATACATTAAGATAAGAGTGTTACTCCTGCAATAGGAGATAAAACTATTTCTGCAACCCCAAAACTATATTGTCTTGGAATTTAGGAGATAAAATACAGGGTATTTTAGAAATTTTATTTTCTTCTTATATCATGAATTTTACTATAATATACTCCATTTTTATCCTAAATCTAAAAACGATATCGTTTTGGCTTGCAGAAAAAGAAAAAACGTTAATCCCATAAATAATGATCAAGGATTTAGTTCAAGACTTACTATTCTTATACTGATATAAGAAAAATAATATATATATATATATATAATCCTTTTATACCAGTATCAAATTAAACAGTTTCACATTAAATCGTAGCCGTTAAATTCCGTAAATAAGACGTTATAATTTATTTGGCAATTATTAATTATTAATTATTAATTAATAAATATAACCCAATAATTATAACCGTTAAATTAAAGGAAATCAACAGTTAAAATCGAATATAAAAAGATCCTCTCTATATATATATATGGATAGAGATCATTTGACTCCAAAGTAAGACTTATAGTTTAGTAAGTTATATTAATTAATTAATTATTAATTACACTATAGATGACAATCGTTGATTTCCGTCCATCAACGGCTGAGATGGGGATTATTAATTACACTATAGATGACAATCGTTGATTTCCGTCCATCAACGGTTAAGATGAGGAGTAAGACTTAAAAGTCTTACTTTGGAGTCAAAAGAACCCTCCCCTATATATATATATATATATATATATATATATATATATATATATATGTGGAAAAAAATATTTCTCCAATAACTTGAGATAAGTTTATCTCTAGCGACCTCAAAATTACATCGTTTGTTTATTTATTTTCTTATATTAATTGATTCACCTTTGAATGGTTATGATTCCCTTTTCTCTCTTTTCTTTTATCACCATTGATCTATCTTTGTACGGTTATGATTTAGTAGCCGAAGATAAAATTATCTCAAGCAGCTTGAGAAATGATAAGCCCTATAGTGAAAAAAATTTCTTATATTGTAGGAAAATAGTTACCTCATGTTATAGAAAAAAAATTACAAGTGGACCTACATATAAGAGAAAAGAGAAAAAAGAGAGTGGTGGGAACCATCCTTTGTGTGTGTGTGTATAGGAAAGTTATTTCTCTCATATAAAATGAGATAAATATATCTATATACGGAGAGTTAATCATGATTTAATTAATGCTTATGTCAATACCACAAAAAAAAATTATTTTTATATTGGTGTAAGTTACATTTTCAAACTTGATCATTGATCCTATTTATATTTAGGATTCTAATTTCTGAAAAAAGTTTCTGCAATTAATGCAGATAAGTTATCTGCAATTACTTCTAAAATGATATCATTTTGATATTTAAAGATTAAAAAATTATAATTATAAAGACTATAATAATCCTGAAATAAATTAAAATTACAAAAATACTATGATTTCCACCCAAAATGACGTGGTATTGGGCTTACTGCAGACAATTTATCTATAGTAACTGCAGAAAAAGTGAACCCTTCTAATTTATTAAATATTTGAATCGTCAAATGCAAATAAATTAATAATTAAGATTTTAGCTTACCAAAAAAAAATTAATAATTATGATATGTAAGATTTCTTATTTTTATCATGTTTATGTAGAATTGGCGACTGTGTTTTATGGCTGAAACTACGAAGCTATTGAGTTGTAGCCTACATATAAGGGTTTTATAAGAGTTAATGTTATAGGAAAAGTGATTGTGTTATATTATAGAGATTCATTTTACGTGCCAGAATATATTTTTTTGCTAGGGCCCCATAAAATGTTGTGTGTGTAGTAAATTTTTTGTGATCATATTAAATGATAGATGATAAACCCAAAATGATCATATAATCTATGGGCCAAACTAACCAGAACACGAGTTTGACGAAATTGTTGGAGGAAAACCAGATTATTGCAACATGTTTGAATGGGGTTGATTTAGAATCAGATAAGTTCAAACACTCGCTTTTAGTCTTCAAGGAAAGTCTTTTTATTGATTGGGTACGACGCTTTTTTTTTTTTTTGGCATCTTATCCTTGATTTCCTCCGCGTACTAATAAATATGCAACTTTTTGGTAGACATATAATTTATGCTGCCCTACATTTGGAATTTCAATAATAGCATGTAGTCAATGCTACAGTCTCTCTCTTGTCATTTATTCTTTCGCCAACATGCGATAGGATCCAAAAGAAAAACTACAAATCAAATTTAATTATTCATCTAAATAACAATTGGTTAAATCCTTAATATTTTAGTTATTCAACACTTTAACTTAAGGGTATGCTTTTTCTGCAATTAATGCTGATAAGTTATTTATAGTAAGTCCAATACGACGTCATTTTGGGACGGAAATCATGATTTTTTTGTAATTTTAATTTATTTCAGGGTTATAATAATTTTTATATTTATAATTTTTCAAGATTTCAATATCAAAACGTCGTCGTTTTGGGAATAAATGCATATAACTTATCTGCAATAACTGCAGAAACATTTTTCCCTTAACTTAATTGAAATTTTAATTTCTTAAAAATCCCTTTTAGATTAAGTTTTATGCACGATGAATCTCACAAATTTACAACTCTCACCGGTCTATATCTAAAAAATGCAAAAATTTGTACTTATACTAGTCCAGGTTAAAATACTAAATATGTCTATTTAGAACCCAACCCCCTTTATTCTTGTATGATTGATCAAGCCATACAAGAAATTGAACATATAATTCAGGATAAATATATAATAATTAAGATATGTTTTATTGAACAATAATTTAAATCAAGATGAAGATTTTCATTGGATCCATATCCCTAACTACTAGAAAAATTAGCCAGACATATCTAGCTTAAACAAAATAATGAAAGAAAAGAAAATTAAAATAAATCCTTGGACGAATAATGACGATTGATCTTCACGTTTCCGCTTTGATCCTCCTTTAGTCTCCTTCACGATCTCTAGTCTCTAAAATCTTCTCTCGTTTCTGTGCTTTCTCCCGTGTTAGAGAATTATCGAGAGTTGTTCTTTTTTTTTAATTCAAAAAAGTTTCCTTAATTTTCCAATTTAATCATCAATCAGATTCTGATCGGATATTATTTAAAAAGTCAAAACAAATCATCTTGAAGACGTGGCAACGGTCACTAGCAAAAACTAAAGTAAGAAGACTTGGCGCTTTTAGCGTCATGATGTGAAAGAAGTTGGTGCTAAAAGCGTCATAATTAAATTCACTTGAACTTGGCGCTTTTAGCACTTAAAAATGTGAGTAGACTTTTTCCTTTTCATTACGTAAGCATTTAAAACAATAATAAAATATAATGATAAAAGCTGTGATCATAACTGAAAACAAAACGCAGAATAATTAAAATAAATGCTTAACTATCATACAATGCTTATCTTAAGTCATTAAGGGGGCCCATAAACCCACTTAACATAATTGTCACTTTTACGATTTTTACATAACTAAACTTGGTCCAGTCTTTTGGAAACTGAGCGAAATCTGCATGCTAAGAACCTTGTTGGGGTGTGAACTTGTGGGTTACTAAAAATATTATGATGAAGGACATTCCCTTACTTTAGTTCATTAAGAGAAAACATATTCGTTCTCTTAACTTCGACCTAAGTGCGCAAGTGCACGCATCAAGTAATAAGTGGGCCTACTAGTACCCAGATTATCATTCCCACGGGGATAGTACTCTAATTAATGCCTTAAACTATTTTAAAAAGAATGAAAATGAAAAGAAAAGTTAGTAATTGACATATTTGGTCAAACGTTCCCTACTGTCTTGACAACGTTCCTCAAAAATAGTAGGTTCAATCTGACAGCAAACAGCTCCTCGCGTCGTTATATATGGAATCCTTCTTGGTGATAGAAGGAACGACAATATTCATTGGAGATTTGTAGATACAAGATTGAATAAAGCAAAAATAACAACAGTAATAACACTGATTAAGAGACAACAATATGGAGGGTTTAAAATAGTTTTAACACAAGGAATGGATCCACTGTTCCATTTCTTAAATAGCTATATTCTCTACTCAAGACTCAAAACTTCTGTATTTGTTCCAGTCTCTTCACTGCCAACTCTGATTCCTCAGCTCATGGACTAAATGGCTCACGAGTTTCCATATTCCTATGGCTCCCTTGACTCCAACGGTTACTAGGTACAGAACCTTTAGTGAACAAGGTGATCCCTTATTCCTAAGGCAACCAATAATATTGTTTCAACAACACTGCCTTCCTCCTCTGGTTAAGCTATCTGAGATCCCTTCCTTATGGAAGTTCCTTTCTCATTATACGTTCAATTTCCGTTGATACACAATGAATATAGCTCACTTAACCAGAGAAATACAAAAGCTTCAGTACAAGAGTTTTGAAAATAGTTTTTTAAGAACTTCACAGTTTTTCTGTTCCATAGATAACTTAGCCCATGGCTACTACTTTAAACATAATTATTCCAAACTAAAATCTCATAGACCCAAGATTCAATTTAGAGATAACGAGTGGAAAGGAAGAGAAATAACACGTATATTGAATTGGAAACAGATTAGGTTACAATAAAATGAAAAGTGGAGAAGTATGGTTGCTGCTCGTGAGGAGTCTCAAGTGGGTGACACAGAATAGAGAAGAAGTTGTTGTCACTTAACTAATGCTAAAACTATACAACTGAAATGTAAAAACTATAAAATAAACTAAGTGATCTCTTCTTAAGGAATTCGATGATCTTCTTTATGCTGGAACGTCCTATTTATAGGCAGAAGAGTGAATGGCAAAACTTGTAATTTCCCTGGAGTTGTGTTCTTGACTGCATGAAAGGGGCGGTGTGAACAGTGCTCAGAGGGCTGCAAGTTGCTGGATGGGACACTTATTATTGAGATTTACCGTTTCTTCTGCAGTCCCCCATGCCTTGTTTTCCTCTTAACCAATGAGAACTCTTTATTCCCTGTTGTACACGTTTCTTCGTGCTTGATTGTTGTACCGCTTATGCTTTATGGAAACCTTTTCAACGCTTCTTGCAAAGTGGTCATAAAGATTGAGTTAGTGGAACAGTGTATTTAATGTTCCCAATTTGTTCCCTTTTTCTATTTTCCAAAGGATTATGTCATCATCCCTTCCCTACTTTGGTTTTGTCATAAAGATATAAAACATGTGTTTTTAGTGCTAAAGTTGCTCATCAGGTGAGGGAACAGATGGTATTTTGCCATAAAAAATGGGCTTAGATGGGAATGAATTTTCGTCCCATCAAACCTCCCATCGTTTAGTATGTTATTCTAGACTCAATTACCTTTCCAACAAGGTATCACACACCTCATAAAGTTCTCATTTGCTCCGATTATCACCGTTTGAAGTTGGACAAGCAAAGCTGCCAGCCAACCTCAAATAGGGCATCAAACATACCTCGCCATTTCTACGATTCTGGACAAACCTCTCAACCAATTGCTCTCAAATTTTTATACAGTAAATTAGACACTTTAAGCTTCAATTTTACATATCATGGGCCTAATTTGATCAATAAATGAGGAAGAAAAAACTTTCCCAAAACTGCCACCCGACAGCCCCCATGTGCATGGCATTCTGGACAGTCCTCACTCAAATGTGTCTACAGGTCTGCACACAGTTCCAATGGCTACCAAATTTTAACACAACATAGTTGACATCTCAATCTCCAGAATTTTGTATGGCTCGTCCCTATTGGACATCTGTGGAGGAAGATATGCTCTTCCAAAGTTATCCTCAAATCTACCATTTTAATAGAAATTTCGACGACATCTCCTTTGTTTATTCAACCTATCCCACTTTATCAAAAGTGTGTTATTATGCCTCAAGGGTGGCACTCAAGGACCAAAAATGCCTTGGTGCACTTACAACCCACAACAATATACCATATTATCATCCATTTATGATTCATTACTCACTTTATCGAAGCTTAGATTTATTTCAATCACATTGTCCCATTTGCATGCATTCTTACAATAATACATAATCATAACCTAAAGTAGGCCTATTGCCCTTTCATTACATACATGCTTTAGATATTACGCAAGGTCCGTAATTTACAATTTATAATTCTTCCAAATGATAAATAATACAATTAAATCCTCTAAAGTACAACATAATAATCAACAACTAGACATGGGCAAGATATGGCATGAACAAATATAACAAGATGCATAATCCTAAAGTAATATGCAATGTTCATGCCCTAAGTCTAGCCTATGCCAAAAGTGGCCTCAAAATGCAAAAAGTCCTTTATTCTCCAAGTGCTCATCCTATGGGCCTTTTGCCCATAGCTCCGGTCCCGCTACAACCACATGAAATAATGCCCCAAATATGGGGTGAAACATACGAATATATCTCAGTAAGCCAGAGGTTCTGGACATCACTCCGTCCAATGGCTCACTCAAATGTAAATCAACAATGCATCATAACGACCAAAGAGGGATAAAGCAAGGGATTAAGTAAAGCATGGATGAATAAGGAGTAAACATAAGATGAAGCTGGAATGGTCAATGGCAAAACCACGCAACATCCGGCATATTGGCCTCGGCATATAGCCTACGGGTTCTCATCCAAGGAAGTGTTCCCATAACATCAACCAAGGCACCCACCACCAATACACCCGAGACATTCCTAGAGTGCTCATCAATGGATAATAACTCCATGACCCCAGGTCAACTGGAACTCCCTCACGGAGACCTATCCAGTGGAAGTCCGTCATGCCCGAAGGCAAACTATCTACTGGCCAGAGATACGGTACATCCTATATACCCAATATATATATATATATATATATATATATATATATATATATGCATGAGAAAGTTACAGCACATTATTAACATACATCTCCAACCACTACCCCCAAGGGGCATGACGGAGTACAAACGGGGATTAACCCTAGTACCAATGGATTACCTTATTGAAGCTCCCTCTCTAGGTAGCTACAATGCAAGACACAACTGAGTTTGGTCCAACCAGAAATGACTACACACAGGTCATTCCTGTAACAATTAGAACCACATATAACCATACACCTGATTATTCAAGCATTCATGTAATTTGACATAAACACTTACCTCAATCCTTTTGGTCAAGGACCAAAGGCAATCCACCAAACTCACCATTCAAAGCTCACGTCCGTGGGAGGAAACCTACAATTACCACACAAGGATCATCAATACAATTATAACTCAAGTTGAATTACAAGGCAAACATACCCCCCTCCCCCACACACACACCTAGGTTCGGCCATCATGGTCCAAAACTCCCAATCATGTTGTTAACTTTCTTTCAATATTCCAATAGTTTCCTAAGCTTACGACAACACCAAATCAAGTCCTTAACTCCATTCAATCACCATTCAACAACATTTTCCTTAACATACCTCATTATGGCCGAAAATTAGCACCACATAGATCCAATGGTTTTTCTTACAATTCTCATGCATCACACCAACACACAACTCATTCAAATTTGATCCAAATCATCACACAACCAATTGCACAACCTTTGCATCATCCTATCCTATTTTCCCCTCACATGGCCGAATTCTTACACATAGGACACAAAGGGTTTTCAATCCATTTTCACACTTCCACACATCATACAATCCCATAATTAACTCATACAATTACTCCACAACTCAATTATACAATCCCTCCACAGTTCCATTTCACAAAGTCTTGCATATCCATCATAAAATTGCCTAAAGTTACAATAATTTTTCTCAATAATTTTTATGAGCTCAATCATCATAAAACATCATTCTAAGACACTTTTATCTAATAAACATTCTCAATTTAAAGTCCCTAACCACATCAATCCATACAAGCATGCTCTAGGGTTCATAAAATAAATCAATCAATTCATCCAATGAAAAATATGGAAACTTACCCACAATCATGGCCTAGGACTCCTCCACACAATACCCAAGCAATGGAGGATCAAACAACTCCAAGAACATCAACTTTTCTCAACAAAACCTTGGCAATGGGTCAAGGTTTCTCTCAATCTAGTGAGTTTCAAGGGTTGAGAGTACCGTGGTTGGGTTTAGAATGCATTTTACTTGAAGTTTAGTGTGGTGGAACTTTGATTTTGGTGGAGTAAGATTCAAAGCAAAATTTGCACAAATAAGAGGGAGGGCCACGGGTTTGAGAGTAAGGGAGGAGGGAAGGAGAAGGTGAATAGTAGCTATGCACATGTGGCTTTGTCCACTTAAGTGGGGTGGGTCCTAGTGCCACCTCATGCGATTCAAATTAATTCAAATCTCCCGCTTAATCCACTAAACTCCAATTAATTCCTATACAATTTAGAAGCTTCAATTTTTAACATTCACCAATGTCCTTTAATTGCCCTTGATCAGATGAATCCGGAGTTTTCTGGTCATTCAGGGAAATCACAGTTTTAAGTTGTTATGCGCATTATGGGCATGCTTCCTCAAAAACCTTAATTTCAATCAATTTTCATCAGAAATCATAATTCCTAGTCCTATGTAACACTTATAACTTATTTCTAAACCTAGAGCTCAAAATTCATTCGGCACGCTTTACGATGCAACTGTATCATATTTTTACCCAGTAAAAAATACTATTCATCAAATTTCCAAAAACTTGCCTAACCACTCAATTTTTCGTTCTCAATGTATTTCCAGGGTTAGTTTTCCCATTTGAGATCTTCTACTCACATTTCACTTCCTAGGGTTACGTGTTTGGCAATTTACCGTTTTACCCTTTGATGGGACGTAAATTCGTTCTCATCTAAGCCCATTTTGATGGCAAAAAGCCACACGTTCCCTCATCTGATGAGCAACTTCAGCATGAAAATCACTTATTTTACACATTTGTGACAAAAACACAGTGGGGGAATGTACGATGACGTATTCCTTTAAAATATATTAAAAAGGGAACAGATTGAGAAGCATTTAATGCAACTGCTCCACTCATTTAATGCCTCAGTCCATTTTGTAGGAAACGTGGATACAAAGTCTTTGAAAAGCAGAGGCGGTGCACCACTTAAGCACTAGGAAACGTGAAGAGCAGAGAATCAAGAGTTCTCATTAGCCAAGAAGAAAGCAAAGCATGGGGAGACTGCAGAAAATGGCTAATCATCAACAAATACTGTCCTATCAAGCAATTTGCATAGCTTCTACACACTGTTTCCACCAACCCGTCCCTTCACTCAAGAACCCATATCCCAAGGATTTACAAGACTGCCACACCTCTTCTACCTATAAAAAGGACATCCCAAACACAAAAACATAATCGAATTCTGGTGAAACGTGAAATTCAGGTGAAATCAGCTTGGCTGCCATTCCCATCCGTCGGTTTTCACCAGCTGAAATCCAGGTGAAATGTGAGAAGAACTTATGCTTTACATGTGATGAACCATACTCTTTTGGCCATAAGTGTAAGGGTCACTCTTTTGTACATGGAAGGTATGGATGATGACTTCGAAATTCCTGTTGTAGATGCGACAGTGGAGCGCCCTACCCCAGATATGACTTCTGAAATCAGCTTCAATGCTCTCATTGGCCATAGTTGTTCACGTTCTTTTCGGCTTACATGCTCTTTAAAGGGGAAACCAGTTCAGATTTTGGTTGATGGGGGTAGTACCCACAACTTTATAACTGAGCGCATGGCTAATTTCATTGGTTTAACCTTGCAACAGGTGTCTCCTTTTCATGTCCAGGTGGGGAACGGAGAAGCTTTACAGTGTCATGCCTCTTGTCCAGCTGTCACTTTATTGCTGCAGTCACATGTCTTCATTGTAGATCTTTATGTATTGGATCTAAAAGGGGCTGATGTGGTGTTAGGAGTCCAATGGCTCGCTACTCTTGGGCCTATCATGACCGATTATTCTCAAATGACTATGACATTTCAACACTTGAATGCTCCTGTCATTTTACAAGGGAACTTGCTTATTATGCCGACACCTATTACTAATGCTCAAATTCACAAACTGATGGCCCAGAAGTCTATATCTTCTTGCTTTATGTGCCTCACTAGTGCCAACCCCACCCAAACCGCCACCCCACCTCACTCCCCACCGCCCTTATCTATCCAGCAACTATTACATCAATTTCAAGACGTATTTGCCACACCAACATCTCTACCCCCTGATAGAACCTTCAACCATTCTATCAACCTTTTTCCCAACTCAAAACCCGTACAAGTGAGACCCTACAGGTACCCCCATTACCAGAAGGCAGAAATAGAAAAAATGGTTGCAGACATGTTGGACTTTGGTATCATACAGCCAAGCCGTTCTCCTTTCAGCTCTCCAGTCCTCTTGGTTAAAAAGAAAGACGGGACCTGGCATTTCTGTGTTGATTACCGTGCACTTAACACCATCACCGTCCCTGATAAATTTCCTATTCCTACAGTGGATGAACTGATAGATGAACTTCATGGGGCTCACATCTTCTCCAAGCTTGACCTTCGATCAGGCTATCATCAAATAAAAATGCATTTAGAGGATGTGCCAAAGACGGCATTTCGCACTCACAGTGGTCATTTTGAGTTTCTGGTGATGCCTTTTGGGCTTTCTAATGTCCCCTCCACCTTTCAGGCCACCATGAACCATATATTTTCTGGGTTTTTACGTCACTTTGTTGTCATATTTTTTGATGAAATTTTGGTGTACAGTCCATCTATGCAGGCCCATGCAGATCATTTAACTCAGGTGTTGCAGACCCTTCGCCACCATAAATTCTTTGTTAAAATGACTAAATGTTTATTCGCTGTGTAGGAGATCCAATTCTTGGGTCATGTAATATCAGCATATGGGGTTAGTCCTGACCCTTCCAAGGTTCAAGCAGTGCGAGATTGGCCAACTCCTAATTTAGTGACCCAATTACGGGCCATTTTAGGACTTTTTGGTTATTACCGCCGATTTATTAAGAGTTATGGTATGGTTGCAGCTCCACTTACTGATCTTGTTGCTAAAGATGCGTTTCAGTGGACTTTAACAGCAGATCATGCCTTTGTTTCTCTTAAGCATCTCCTTACTACGGCCCCAATTTTAGTGCTGCCTAATTTCCAGTTACCATTTATTTTGGAGGCTAATGCTTCGGGAATGGGAGTTGGAGCCGTCTTATTACAGGAAAATCATCTTATTGCCTACTATAGTCACAAGCTTTCCAAGCTTATGCAATTCAAGTCTACATATTTACGTGAGATGTACGCCATTACCTCTGCTGTAGCAAAGTGGCGTCAATATTTGCTGGGATCCTTTTTTATCATCAAGACGGACCATCACAGTTTGCATCACTTAATGACTCAAGTGATCCAGACCCCAGAACAGCAAAAACTTCTGGCAAAATTGTTGGGGTACAATTATACGATCCAATGCAAATCTGGCAAACAGAATATTGTGGTTGACGCTCTCTCACGCCAGCCTGAGGGGACTGCGAGCAATACATCCCCATCACTATTAATCTTGGCTACTCCTACATCTCATTACAGTTCCATTATACAGACTGAGTTACTAATCTTGGCCTAGTTGGCAGCTGCAAAATGGGTTGCTGTTTCATAACCACCGATTATATATTCCTGCTGCATCTTCATTGATACCACTCTTACTGCAGGATTTTCACTCCTCCAAGATAGGGGGTCACGCGGGAGTTCACCGTACGTTACTCCGCTTAACAGCCAAGTTCACCTGGAACAAAATGAGGAAAGATGTTCAACAATTCGTGCAACAGTGTGAAGTTTGTCAAAAAGCTAAATCACCTAACCACTCCCCCTATGGCTTACTCCAGCCTTTACCCATACCCGATGAAATTTGGTCGGATTTAACAATGGATTTTGTGACACATTTACCTCTTTCCTCAGGGTTCACGGCTATCCTAGTGGTGGTGGACAAACTCACAAAGGGTGCTCATTTCGCTGCCTTACCCTCAAAATACTCTGCTTTTAAAGTAGCTATGGTGTTTTGGGATATAGTGGGCAAGTTGCATGGTCTTCCCCGCTCAATAGTCTCTGATAGAGACCCCATATTTCTCAGTGAGTTTTGGAGAACTCTATTCAAACTTTAGGGGACCCGTTTGCATTTTAGCTGTGCCTACCACCCACAATCGGATGGTCAGACAGAGCGAGTTAACTGGACTTTAGAGCAGTACCTCAGATGCTTTGTTCATGAGTGTCCAACAGCGTGGCACCAATTCCTGAGTTGGGCGGAGTTTCATTACAACACCGCTCACAATTGTTGCACAGGTACCTCTCCTTTTCGGGCTACCTTTGGGCGTTTTCCTCCGGATCTACTCTCCTACACTTTGGGGTCCACGTCAGTTGAAGCAGTAGACTATGATCTTCAGAAACGTTCAAAGATCCTGTCATCATTAAAATAATTTAAAGAAAGCTCAAGCAACGATGAAATTTCAGGCAGACCAGAAAAGGAAAAACATCACCTTTAAGGAGGGAGATCTAGTTCTTCTTCGCTTACAGCCGTTTCGGAAGCTCACAATACATCGTCGTTCTTGTCACAAGCTGAGCTTATGCTTTTATGGGCCATTCAAAGTCCTCGAACGGATAGGACCGGTCGCTTACCGCCTCCAACTTCCGGCAGCGTCGCGGGTTCACCCCGTTTTCCACGCCTCCTTGCTTTGGCCTTTCTTTCCGAATCACAGTTATCAAGTTCATGAGTTTCCCACGGATCTTCGTACCATACCACCACAGCACACACCAAAGGCCTTGCTTTCTCAGCGCACCATTTGGAGGCAGGGAGGACCAGTGCCTCAAGTCCTTGTTCAATGGGAGGGGCTGATGCCGGAAGACTCCACGTGGGAAGACGAAGCCGTGTTGATCTCTACTTCGGCTACCAAGGATTCACCTTTGCCTCACCCACACCATTCGCTGGACTCTCCTCACTCAGGTATGGGAGAACAAGACACTAATGACACCTTGGTTTCTACCCAGGATCATTCAACTACTCCACTTCCCTATCCCACCGTCCCGTCATCCAATGGGAACGTTCAAGATAAGAGTCTTATCCCCTCACTCACCACTACGACATCGCCAGCTGTCCCTGATCCTTCAACAGCCCCACTTGTGCTTGCTAGCTGGTTCCCACCATCGCAGGCTAGTTCTGAAGTACCTGGGCCGTCTGTAACAGCCCGTGTTAACCCGGATTGTTAACATACTATCGTATTAAGCCATGCTTAATTAAAATGCGGAATAACTTTTTCTTTAATTCAATTATGACGTCATTAACCTTA
Organism: Gastrolobium villosum; assembly: GCA_032173675.1. NCBI lineage: Eukaryota > Viridiplantae > Streptophyta > Magnoliopsida > Fabales > Fabaceae > Gastrolobium > Gastrolobium villosum. Next base: position 6,397 of record JAVKPL010010468.1, on the reverse strand, counting down.
GCCAACTTGATTACTTAATCAATTTCATAAAATACCGCCTGTATGTAGATTGCAAGACAACTAACTGAATACCTCATATATAAATATAATGTGAGTATCTAAAGTCACAGGACTACAACACATAGCCTGGACCATAAATCCTGATACTTTAATACAACTTTGCTAAAGAAGACAATAACAAGTCTATGTGGCATGGACAAATCTCATTCTCACCAAATAAGGCAACAATGCCAAATATCAGTCTCAACATAATAATAACGGAAAACATAAACAGCAGTCAAATAATCAGCACCCAACATGTCAGCATAACACAGATAGGTCTAACTCAACTCTGGCCTCCTGCCACCTGAGCCCTCAACATTACCTGATCCTGAAATAAGCGTCCCCAAACGTGGGGTGAAATCTCTAAACAAGAAATCTCAGTAAGACAAGGGGTCCTCAAGGATCTTCCACCCAAGCTCACTTACATGTGTAATATAAGTTCAAAAACAGTATTTACAATATAAGTTCCAAAACTATGCAGTGCAACAGATATTCATGCCATGTGTGTTTATACAATCTACTAGCCAGAGATATGCAGGAATACGTCTATACCCACATAAGTACATTGAACACCGCTTGCACCTCACCCACAGCCTCACCATCTTGTATGTACTACATACTCAGGCTTACCGTATAGGTGGACATCACATGCATATCATAAAAGCACATTGCATATAATAGCTCAACAGCATTTTCAAAACATCAAAGCATGTAACACAGCATGCATAAACCACATCCCCATGGGACATGGTGGAACCACAACATGGCTAAACCGAGGACACGATAGCTTACCTTGCAAGCTAGCTATCCAAGCCAAGAGTCCGCACAAACTCAAAGTCCAAACACAACAGAATCACAATCTGTTTTAGACCAATAATTATATCAATATTCATATTCTAATATTTACAATGTTAAACTAGACATCTTGAGGTTTCCAACGATATACTTTATGTCTCAATCGGAGTTGTATAACTCCGATTATGTTTTTTGCAAAGTTCTTACAACAAGCTGAATTTCCAGCAATGGGGGTCGCGACTTCAAACATAAACTCAGAGAAATCCACTTATCGAATGGATCTGAAAATTTACAAGGTTGTAGCCCTATGTGTTATCTTCATATAGGTCCAAACCTCACTCAATTTAGAGCTCTGTAGCTCAAGATATCGAAATTTTACTAAACTAGGTCGCTGCTGTCTCGCGAAGTATTCGATTACTGCATTTTCTCAGAAAAGTATTCGAATACTGACCGAAAAGTATTCGAATACTTCTTCGACAGAATGCAGAAAACTGAGTTTTAAAGGTAAAATCGACCTTCAATGATCCAAACTCGATCTGGAGTCCAAGAACTCCTTAAACAGATGTTTATTAACATGTTATGAACCCAAAAACACATTCCTTTAATCAAATAGTTCAAGTCACGATTTTTAATTGCTTAAACAAGCTTAAAACATCAAAATACACAAAGTGTGACCAAATTATACCTTCCAAGTCTTAAAACTCCAAAAATGAAGTGGCTTGGAGCTCCAAACCCAGCTCCAAGGTTCTGTCCATATAGGTGTACGAAAATGAATAACAAGGTTACACCTTTCCCCTTCAAAATGGCTTCTTGAAGCCTTCAAAGTCAAGGACAAGACTCTCACCACAAGAACACACCAACTCAGCCCCAAAATCACCCTATAAAAGTGGCTACCACTCAGAAATGGAGAACCTTTCGCTCTCCATAGGTTCAAACACACTTACACAAGGACTATTCATGAAGGACTCAAGAGAAATGGAGGTCTCAAGGTGAAGAGAAATGGAAGAAAAGAAGTCACGAGGCTAAGGAGAAAATGAGGAACAATGGAACAGTGGCAGCTGCTCAGCCTCCTCATCACTCACGCATAGGGTAATTTTCTAGGGTTATGTGCCCACTAATGGTAGTATAAATAGCCACTTAAGTCATAACGCGCAGTATTAGCCTTAATAGCAACGCAAAAGATCTTGATCCCAAACTTTGGAATCTAAACCTACTCATTTTTCTAAGATTTTTCATATTTTTATTTTATTTTTCGGAGCACCTTTCCAGTACGCGCTTTTCCATAGCCTGTATCAGTTCTGGCATCATTTCTCATTATTTTGACTTGAAACTTGTTTTACAAGTCCTACATAATATTTTAGTAATTATCATGCACTTATTATAATTTTCCGAGATACTTTTCCGGTACGCATTTATACCGGTAGCAGAACCGGTATCTGCACTTTTCTTCCGAAAAGCGACTTTCAACATTTTTACTCACTTACTATAATTATTTAAGCCCAATAATAATTATTAAGGTCAATTATGGAATTATTTCCTAATTATCATAATTAATTCATTAATTACCTTAATTAGCGGTGCGGGTTCTTACACCGTCCAACCTCGTGGACGATGTTTGTTCTGATGGAGAAGGGGATGTAGTGCCCCAAGCCCGTGAGCCCAACACTGAGAAGCCCATTCACAATAGAAGGAGACCAAAGTACCTAAGGGACTATTGTCCTTAGTTAAATAGAGGCCCAGATTTGTTATAATAGATTTAGGTTAATGGTTAACATGTGTAATAGAAAAGTAGATTGTAAGAAAATGTTATAAAAAGCCCTGGGGGCGTAATAGAAATGATAGAAAAGCTCGGACTAACTTCTCTCTTCTTTCTCTTTCTCTCTCTAATATGTTATTTTTCTCTGAATCCCTCTTCTCATACCTTTCTGGATCTAAAACATACCCTTCAGAATGTGTCTTTATCCCTCACGAAGCTTCCTCTCAAGTGTTAACAAGATTGAAGAGGAGAATCAAGAGTAAAAATGGTGGCTTGGATATTTTCTTGCAAGGAGAGTTATGGAATAGTGTGGGAGAAGGTCGCAGCCAAGAAGGAGGTGGAAACTCTACATAGGATTTGTATTTTCTGACCTAGGGCTATGTGCAATTTCTATGTATAAGTGCACTTAATTAATCCATCGGTATTAGTTCTAATAGCCCCGCTAATCATTTCTGTACCAAACTTAATATTCTGAAGCTAGACATTTTTCTAAGAATTATCATATTTTTGTTAGAATTTTTGAAGCACTTTGTCGGTACACGTTTTATACGTAGCCGGTATTAGTTCTGGCATCACCACTCATTATTCTTATTCCAAACTTGATATCCTAGACCTATATATTTTTCTAGGAATATTTATATTTTTATTATAATTTATACCATGAAGCAGAATCAGTATCTGCACTTTTCATCAGAATATCGATTTAAGCATTATTTGTCCTTCTCAATAGTTATTCTAATATATTTATCCAAGGTCAATTATGGAGTTATTTCCTAAACTTATAATAAAATTATTTAAATTCCTAGGTGCGGGTTCTTACAGAGACCTATCCAGTAGAAGTACGTAACGCCATAAGACAATCTATCTACTGATTAGAGATCTAATACATCTATGTACCTAATATATATATATATATATATATATATATGCATGAGCATGTTATAACCATATCATTGACATACAACCTCCGACCACTACCCCAATGGGCATGGTGGAGCACAAACGGGGATTAATCCCAGTACCAATGAATCACCTTATTGAAGCTCCCAAACTAGGTAGCTCCAATGCAAGTTACACAATTGCTCAGTCCACCCAGAAATGGCTACACAAGGTCATTATCACATTCCTTAGACCCACATCAAGACCATTCACTTGGTCATTCAAGCATTCATGTAATTATAACATAAACACTTACCTAAATCCTTTTGGTTGAGGACCAAAGGCAATCAACCAAGCTCAATCCACAAGGATTACGTCCGTGGGAGGAAACCTACAACGATCACACATAGGATCATCAATTCAATTGTAAATCAAGTTGAATTACAAAGCAAACACTATTCCTCACACCCATCATAGGGTTCTACCATTAAGGCCCAAAATACCTCATCATGTTATTAATTTTATCTCGACGTTCCTATTGCTTCTTAAGCCCACCACAACACCAATTCAAGTCCTTAATTACTCAACACCATTTTCCCTAAAATTATTTTCTAGGCCGAAATCATAATCCACACACATCCAATGATTTTGCTTCCAATTCACATGCATCACACCATCACACAACCTATCAAAACTTAGCTCCAAACATCACAACACCAATTATATGAATTTTACATCATCCTTCCATATTTCCACCTACATGGCCGAATTATGTATAGATGCATACCAAAGGGTTTCCAATTCAATTCCACACTTCAACACATCATACAATCCTATAATTAACCAATACAATTACTCTACAACTCAATTATCCAATCCCACAACAATCTCCATTAACAAAGTCTTGCTCAAGAACACAAAATTTGCCTAAGTTAAATCATTTTTTCCTCAATAATTTTCATGAGTTCAATCATCATAAAACATCATTCTAAGACATATTTATCTAGTACACATTTTCAATTTGAGGTCCCCAACCACATCAATCCACATACATATAACTTAGGGTTCATAAATGCAATCCAAGACAAATCCAAGAATGGAGGAGAAAGCTTACCACCAATCAAGTCCAAGGCATCCCAAGAATGGTTTTCAACACTTGAATGGTCCGAAACCGCCACCAAAACCACCCTCCTTGGCCACAAGATTGTCACCCAATGGATGAAATGATCTCCTTTTACACTCACTTTTAAGGCTCACTCAAGAAAGAAAAGATGGTCACAAGATGATTTGGAACAACTCTGGTGTTTTACACTTTTGGTTCTGGTGTCTAAAAGCAATGGAAAATGGAGTTTCAATTTCTTTCCTTCTTTCCCATGGTGGCCGGGGGTATGGTTGGAGAAGGAGGGAAGAAAAGAGCTTTTTCTGATTTGGCACATGTGTGCTTTGGCTCACTTAAGTTGGGTCCAATACGCCACCTCGCTCAATTCGATTTGATTCAAATCTCCCGCTTAAATCACTAAACTCCAATTAATTCCTATACTATTTAGAAACTCCAAATTTTAACATTCACCAATGTCCTTTAATTTCCCTTGAGCAAATGAATCCGGAGTTTTCGGTCGTTTGGTGAAATCACAGTTTTAAGTTGTTAAGTGCACTGTGGGCACGCTTCCCCAAAAATCCTAATTTCAATCAATTTTCATCAGAAATCATAATTCTTAGTCCTATGTATCATTTATAACTTATTTCCAAGCCTAGAGCTCATAATTCATGCGGCACGCTTTTCGGTGCAACTAAACAGCTGTATTTTTACCCGATAAAAAAATCATTCATCAAATTTCCAGAAACTTGCCTAACCACTCAATTTTTTATTCTAAATCCATTTTTAGGGTTATTTTTCCTATTTGAGACCTTGTACTCACATTTCATTTCCTAGGGTTGCGTGTTTGGCAATTTACCGTTATTCCCTTTTTATGTATTTTGACTCCGAAATCAGGATTTTCACTAATCCTACCTTTTAATCCATATTTTAACTATAATTATATGATTTAGAATTATGAGGTGTTATATTCATCGGAGTTGTTGCGACTGCACGAGGATGTAATGGAAACAGTACAAGAGACTACATAAGAATAAGCTTATTTCCATTAGGGAGGCATGATAGGAATTTTCATGGATAAAAGAGTATATTCCTTTGACATCTAGGAGGAAATTACCTTATGGAAATAATCCTAACATGGGGATATGATCTGGACTTTACTTCATGGGGTGCCTAAGAGCTTTGTCAATGATCGGGATCCGAAGTTCACCTCTTGGTTTTGGAGTTCATTGCTTGAGAATTTCACTTAGGATACAGGAAGACGAGCCTCTCCGGAAATATCCCGAATTTAAAGATGTGTGTGACAAATTTTGTGGATACAATTTTAAAAAGGTGGAGTAAATGTAAGAATGCGCACCAATATATAGAGATGTTAGAAATTAAATAATAATTAAATGTGAAGTATTAAATGGAAGATTTAATTATTTTAAATAATTTAAGTTAAAGTGCCTTTTTGAGAAAAATGTCAATATTGAGCATTTTGTGATAAAAACAAATTGGTCAGAATTACCTGAAACTTAAAGATAATTAGTAATTGTTATTTCATGAATTTCAAGGAGTTAAAATGACATCAAGATTAATAATGTTAATGTTAGAACGAAATTCTAAGTATTTAAAACTAAATCACTTTTAGTGCAAAAGTGCGAATATTGTGTGTTTTGCAGTAAAAGTTGCAGTAATCAAAATTAACCAGAACGCATGGATAAATTAATGGATATCATTATTTTCTAATGTTGTGAAGCTTGGATGATAGTAAAAAAAATTAAGTTAGGTTAAGAAAATAGGTAAGTAATGGATTAAGTGAATAAGTTCACAGCAAGGTTAGTGGG
>JAVKPL010010467.1:0-44066 GCA_032173675.1 Gastrolobium villosum | reverse complement strand
CTTTGCTGTCGCTGAAGAAGGATTACCTTCGGACCTATAACGACTTAGCTGCTTGCCAGGGAGAAAAGTCGAAGCTTCAGGCCGAGTTAAAAGTGGCCAAGGATGCGCTGGTGAAGGAAAAGGCTGGAGGAGAGAAGCTTGCGGAGGATCTTGTGTCCACTAGGGAGGCCTTGGCTAAAGTCCAGAAGGAATTCAAGGACCTGAAATCTGTGCATGACTTTAATCATAAGTCTTTGACAGCTTTCAAGCAGAACTTTGAAAATCTGGAAGCGAAGCTGGAGGAATCCGAATCCACTGCCCAAGCTTATAGGAGTGAACTTGAAAAGGCCATAACGGGTTCTTTTGAGAATGCCCTTAGCCAATTGCGGGTTGTGAATCCCGGGTTGCAGTTTATCACTCGTGGCATCCATTCTCAAGCCTATGTGAGCAATGGTGCTATCATCGGATGTCCTCCGGAATCTCCACCCTGTGATTCGGCCAACCCGAGTGAGGATCGATCAGTGGAGGAGAAGGGCAAAGAAGTCAACATGTGTCCTCCCCCTTCTTCCTAGTTTACTGTCGTTTTGTAAAATTTTGTTTCCTGGCTTTTTAAAGCCTTCCTGTAACGAATATTTGCCGGTGTGTATCCGGCTTTATATAATACGTTTAGCTTGTGATTTACATCAGCTAGTTTTGTTTAAACAACCTGGCCAAGGTTGGAGCATATTTGACGGATTCCGATTTTGTCATTTTACTTATGACGCATATTTTTGGTTTCGCTATGCAAACTAAACCGGCATACAGATCATTCCGTCATTTAAAACGTGTCTGTGTAAAATTTTTCAAGGCAGAGGCAATCATGACACCTACCCATCCCTTTTTGTACGCAAAAAGGCAATGGGTAATTTTGACCTGATCAGGGTCGTTGTTAGCAGATTGCACCTCCTGACTTGGTTCGTATTCGATACTAATAACAAATAAGAATAGATCTTAAATAAGAAATAAATCCTCATTTATTTATTCGTTCGAGTAATACATAAAAAATGCCAGCATATTTGGCTTTTAAATAAAGTCCCTAGTAGAGGATAACTTTTATTATATAATAGATGAGGGTTACTCAACTATAATATGTCTTGAGTTTGTCCGCATTCCATGTTCTTTTAATTGGTTTGCCCTCAATTGTTTCGAGGACATATGCACCTTTTCCGAGTTTGTTTTTAACCCGGTAAGGGCCATCCCAATTGGCTGCTAACTTGCCTTCTTTTGCATTGCGGTTACCAATGTCTGCTCTTCTGAGAACTAAATCATTGATCTCGAAGCTTCTTGGCCGCACCTTCTTATCATGCCTGGCCGCCATCTGTTGTTTGGCCGTGATATCTCGACAATGAGCTAGAACTCGAGTTTCCTCAATGAGGTCTAACTCGGTAGTGAGCATTCCGTTGTTTCGTTGCTCGCCTTGCCTTATACCATTCATCCGCCTCCAAGAGGTTTCTCCGACTTCAACCGGAATCATAGCCTCACAACCGTATGTCAATCTGAAAGGAGTTTCCCCTGTTGAAGTCTGGGTGCTGGTTCTATACCCCCACAAAACGAAGTGTAGCTGTTGAACCCAGCTTCCTTGAGCGTCGGTCATGCGTTTCCTAAGGCCTTCCACAATTATCTTGTTAGCTGCCTCGGCCTGTCCATTCGACTGTGGATGCTCGACGGAAGCGAAGCGGTGCTTGACATGAAAGTCCTGCATCAATTGTTGGAAGTTTTTGTCTATAAACTGGGTTCCATTGTCTGTTACCAATTCAGCTGGTATTCCGAACCTGGAAATTATGCTTTTCTCGAAGAATTTCCGGATTCTAGCTGAGGTGATAGTGGCTACCGGTTCTGCTTCTATCCACTTCGTGAAATAATCTACTGCCACAATTAACCATCTTAGTTGTCCCTCAGCTGCTTTGAATGGTCCTAAGAGGTCCATTCCCCATTTAAAGAATGGCCAAGGAGAGGATATATAGCTCATTTCCTCTGGTGGGGAGAGGATATGCTTGGCGTGCTTTTGGCAGCTATCGCATTTTTTTACATGCTCTTTTGAATCCATCTCCATAGTTGGCCAGTAGTATCCAGCTCGCAGTGCTTTTCGAGCTAGTGCTTTGCCGCCCATATGATGCCCGTTGATGCCTTCATGGATTTCTGACAATACGTAATCAACATCTTGATAACCAAGGCACTTTAGCATCGGGGTATGCAACCCTTTGCGAAATAGCTGATCGTCCACCATTGTGTAATGTGTTGCATCCCGGATGAGTTTCCGAGATTCTAGAGCATCGGCCGGTTTCGTGCCTTTTTCCAGATATTCGATGATAGGGTGCCGCCAATCTGTCGTAGCGGTGATTACCATGACACAACTTGGGTTGGGCAAACTTTGCTGTATCACCGTCCTGTGGTTTCCCGGATTCCTCGTACTGGCCAGTTTTGACAATATATCAGCTCGGCCATTTTCTTCCCGAGGTATGTGCTTGATCTGGGCCGTGTCGAAGTTGGCCATTAACTCTTTTACCCTCTGCAAGTATTTGATCATTAAGGGTCCTTTGGCTTGGTATTTGCCTTCTATCTGAGACGCAACTAGCTGGGAGTCAGTGAATACTATCACATGGTTGGCTCCGTGATCCTTAACCTGTAATAACCCGGCCAGTAGAGCTTCATACTCGGCTTGATTATTTGATGTTGGAAAACTTAACTTCAGAGAGTGTTCTATGGTTATTCCTTCTGGGCTTTCGAGTATGACACCGGCACCACTCCCTTTTTTGTTAGAAGATCCATCTACAAAGACTTTCCAAGTTTTGCCGGTTTGGTCTTGTTCTTGGTGTGATGACGTCATTTCCATTATGAAGTCGGCCAAGGCTTGTGATTTAATAGCCTTCCGACTTTCATAACTAATGTCGAATTCACTAAGCTCGATTGCCCAACTTGCCATCCTTTCTGCCAAGTCTGGTTTATGCAACACTTGCCTGATCGGCTGGTTAGTACGGACTCGGATTTGGTGTCCCTGGAAGTAGGGCCGCAATCTCCTTGCTGTAATCAGCAGTGCATATGCTACTTTTTCCAGTTTTTGATATCGTAATTCGGCTCCTTGTAGCGCCCTGCTAATGAAGTAGATTGGTTTCTGGTCCTCTTCTGTCTCCTTGATCAGGACTGCGCTTACGGCTTCCTCCCCCACGGCCAAGTATAAGGTCAGGATATCTCCTAACTCGGGCTTGGTCAGTATTGGCGGGGTTGATAAGCATTGCTTCAACTTAGCAAATGCCTGTTGGCATTCCGAGTTCCATTCCTCTGTCGCTTCCTTTTTCAGTAGTTTGAAGAAAGGGAGGGCCTTTTCCGCCGATTTGGGTAGGAAACGTGTCAATGTCGCGATTCTGCCCGTCAGTTGTTGTACCTCTTTTTTATTTTGGGGCTCCCTCATATCCAGAATTGCTCTACATTTTTCGGGGTTTGCTTCGATTCCCCGATGAGTTAACATGAATCCCAGGAATTTGCCTGCCGGAACGCCAAATGCGCATTTGGCCGGGTTGAGGCGTATACAATATGTCCTGAGTTTGTTGAAAGTTTGTTCCAAGTCCTTAATGTGCATTGCCGCACAAAAAGATTTGACAATCATATCATCAATGTAGACCTCAACATTCTTTCCCAATTGATCTTCAAAAATCTTGTTCATCATTCTTTGGTATGTGGCTCCTGAATTTTTTAGGCCAAATGGCATGACATTATAGCAGTAGTTTGCCTTTTCAGCAATAAAGGCAGTTTTTTCCTGGTCCTCGGGATACATTGGGATCTGGTTGTACCCCGAATATGCGTCCATGAAGGATAAGAGTTGAAAACCGGCCGAGTTGTCCACCAGCTGGTCTATATTGGGCATTGGGTATGAGTCTTTGGGACAGACTTTGTTTAAGTCTGTGTAGTCGGTGCAGACCCTCCATTTGCCATTTGGCTTTTTGACCATCACTACATTGGCCAGCCATGTGGTGTATTGTATTTCTCGAATGAAACCTGCCTCCAGTAGTTCTTTGACGTGATCTGCCAAAACTTGTTGTCGTTCTGGTCCTAACTTCCTTTTTCTTTGGGATACCGGCATTGATCCTGGGTAGACTGATAACTTATGGCAGCAGAATTGTGGGTCGATACCCGGAATTTCCGATGACGTCCATGCAAAGACATCCTTGTTATTCCTGAGAAACTCAGCAATCTCGGTCTTAAGGGAAGGATCAGTGGACTTGCCTATCCGAGTGCACTGACCGGGTTCGTCTCCCAGGGTTAAATCTTCCAATTCCCCATCGGGTTCTGGGCGTGGGACTGTGTCTTCCCGCATGTCTAGTTCAACAACATTCACTGCTTTCCTTTTGTTTGCAGATGCGGGATTGGGGATGTGTTTATTTCCTGGATGGATTCGAGGGGGGTTCGTCTCCTTCAGTGTGTCGAAGTAACAGCCTCGAGATTCTTTCTGATCACCGCAGACTGTGATGATTTCATTGGTACTACTCACCATTTTGATCTTCTGGTGCTTGGTGGATACCATCATTTCCCATTGATGTATTGTGGGTCGACCTAAGATTATATTATATTCAGAGGGGAAATCGGCTACTATGAACCGCACGCGTTCTGATTTAAATGCGTTTTTTGTTCCCAATGTTAATCTTAGGTCTATGTATCCTTTGGGAGTGGTGTGTTGCCCATTAAAGGCTATTAGCTCTGTTCTGCAAGGGTGCAGATCTTCTTTATCGAGATGCATTTTTTTGAATGCGTTCCACAATATGATATCAGCACTGCTTCCGGCATCAATGAAGATTTTTCTAACCCGGCAGTTGACTAGAGTTCCTGCGATGACCAATCCATCAACATGTCCTGGCATGACCCCTCGCATGTCATCCTTTGTAAAGTATAGCAAAGGAGGATCAGGATCCTGTTGTGTTTGCTTGAAAGTGGGATGGTCTCTGACGGAGAGGACTTCCCTTAAGTATTTTCGCCTTGCGTTCATCGTGTCACCGCCACCCCCAAGGGCTCCGCTTATTACATTGCATTCAAAAGCTACCTCTGGGAATTCATCATGGCTGGGACCTTTCCCGGAGGTGATGTTTTCTGGGGTCTTACTTTCTGCTGCCGGGTTCCTGTTTCTCTCTCTATTATCAAACTTTCTTTTGTTATTCTTGCCCCCTTGTGTTTGAATCACATACTGCCTTAGTCGGCCATCTCGTACGAATTTTTCAACTGCATCTCTGAGATCCCAGCATTGGTCCGTAGTGTGACCGGGTCCATCATGAAATGCGCAGTACTTTGACTTGTCCAGTCTGCCTCTGTTAAATATAGGCTGAAGTCTTTCCACCTTTCTCATGTCCGTCATGGCCACTTCTCTCCATATTTGTGATCGCGGGGCGTTCAGCGGTGTATATTTGTCATATTTCCCCATTCGATCCCGGGAATCCGGAATTCGTGGCCTATTATCTTTTTTCCGGAAGTCGTTACGATCCCGGTGTTGTGGCAATGGGTTTTTGTCCTTCGGAGGCACTCCCTTTGCTTTTTCGGGTTGAGCGTTGGCTATCTCCATTTGCTCGAGTTCTAAGTATTTCTTAGATCGAGTTCTGAATTCTTCGAGTGTTTTAACAGGGTCTTTGTAAACCGATTTGGCCAGTCTGGACGATCCGTCCAAACCGGCAACAATGAGATGAACGTGAACGTTCTCTGGTAAGTTGGGTACCTGTAGGGCAGCATCTTTGAACCGATTGAGGTACTTTTGGAGTGTCTCTCCAGGACTTTGCCGTATTTTACCGAGTGCGAACTCGGATTTGGGATGTTTTTTGCTCGTGGCAAAATTAAGGAGGAAACTGTAAGAACCCGCACCGTTAATTAAGGTAATTAGCGAATTAATTATGATAATTAGGAAATAATTCCATAATTGACCCTAATAATTATTAATGGGCTTAGATAATTATATTGAGTGAGTAAAAATGCTGAAAGTCGCCTTTCGGAAGAAAAGCGCAGATACCGGTTCTGCTACTCGGTATAATTGCGTACCGGAAAAGTATCCCGGAAAATTATAACGAACGCATGATAATTACTAGAATATTATATAGGACTTGTAAAACAAGTTTCAAGTCAAAATGACGTAATCCGATGCCAGAACTGATACTGGCTATGGAAAAGCGCGTACCGGAAAGGTGCTCCGAAAAATAAAATAAAAATATGACAAATCTTAGAAAAATGCGTAGGTCTAGAATCCGAAGTTTGGGATCAATATCTTTTACTTTGCGATTAAGGCTAATACTGCGCGATTAGTGCCTTGTGCCTATAAATAGACACATTATGGCACTAAACCCTAGGCCATACACAACTCTTACGTGAGTTTTCTGCAGCCATTGTGGCCAGCCCCCTTGTTCTTCATTTCTTCCCCCTTTTCTCACCAAAGTCACCTCCTTTGATCATTGTTTCCCTTCTTGATCAAGTAAACACTTGAGTGTGGGCATTGGAGAGTGCTTAGTGTGCATTTTCTGAGTGGTGAGGTTCTGCTTGGGAGGGTAGTGAGGTCTGAGTTGTGGTTTTGGGTGGTGGGAGTCTTGTTCTTGAGTTGTGAAGCTTCAAGGAGCTTCCTTTGTGTTGAAAGGGGCAAGCTTTACACCATTTTCGTACACCTTGGTGTGGCCTGAGTTGAGGAGCTTGTGGAGAGCTCCAAGAGCTTCATACCTCTGTCCATTTCTGCCTTAAGCCTTGGGGTAAGTTATCTCACCATGATCATGAGTTTATCTTGCTTAAAGGTGGTGTCTTGGCATGTAAAAGATTAAAATGAAGTAACCAACACCTAAATGGACTTGTATATGCTTAAAGATGCATGCTTTAACGTGTACATGTGTTAAAAGTTGGATCTTTGGGATGGATATTCACGAAATGCAGAAACTGCATTCTGTCGTGAGATATCCGGATATTCGTCGAACAGATATCCGGATATCAGTATCCGGATATGGTATCCGGATATTGATATCCGGATATGGGATCTGGATATCCGGATATGACATATCCGGATATGTCCAGTGTGATATCCGGATATGACATATCCGGATATGCCCCTTCTGATATCCGGATATCCTGGGTTCTGCGCAGACAGTAGCTTCACTGTATGAACAGTAAGCTATGGGGTGTGTGTGGACCCTAGTTTAAGGAAGTTGAACTTCTGTAATAAATGGACTAAGTCAGAATCATATGATTAAGGGCTTATGGCTTTGTTGGAAGCCTTAAGACGTAAAACGTAAAGGAAAGGCGTAGTCTTTAAGTTGTATGCATGTTGTGCATTAATATTGACTTGATATATGGTCCATATCAGATTGTGATACTGCTGGTTGAGGACTAGTGAGTGGTTGGACTCTTGGCTTGGATAGCTAGCTTGCAAGGTAAGCTTTCGTGTCCTCGGTTTAGCCATTTTGATGTTCCACCATGTCCCATGGGGATGGGTTTATGCATGCTGTGTTACATGCTTTGATTATTTTGGAAATGCTGTTGAGCTGTTTATATGTAATGAGCTATTATGATATGCATGTGGTGTCCACCTAGACGGCAATCCTGAGTATGTAGTACATACAAGATGGAGAAGCATGTGGGTGAGGTGCAGGTAGTATCCATGTACTCATGTAGGCATAGACGTATTCCTACATTTCTCTGGCCAGTAGATTTGAAAGCACACATGACATGATTAATTGCTGCATCGCATGATTTTAGAACTTATATTGTAATACTGTTTTTAGAACTTATATTACACATGTAAGTGAGCTTGGGGTGGAGACTCCTTGAGGACCCCTTGTCTTACTGAGATTTCTTGTTAGAGATCTCACCCCACGTTTGGGGACGCTTATTTCAGGATCAGGTAATGTTGAGGGCTCAGGTGGCAGGAGGCCAGAGCTGAGCTGATATTCTGATGTGCTGTCTTGCTGGATTACTGCTGTTTCTATGTTATGTTTTCCTGCTTTATTCATATTATTATGTTGAGACTGTTTGTGGGCATTGTTGCCTTATTTGGTGAGCATGGGGTTTGTCCATGCCACATGGTTTGATTATGTCTTTTAATTCGCTGTTGTAATTAATGTATCAGGATTTTGACCCAGGCTGCATGTTGTAGTCCTGCGGTTTTAGATACACACATTATATTTATGTACGAGGTATTCAGTTAGTTGTCTTGCAATTTACATACAGGCAGTGTTTTTATGAAAATGATTAAGTAATCAAGTTGGTTAAGTTAATGACGTCATAATTGAATTAAAGAAAAAGTTATTCCGCATTTTAATTAAGCGTGGCTTAATTCGATAGTGTGTTAACAGACCGGGTTAACACGGGCTGTTACATTTTATGGTATCAGAGCGCTTTCTAGGGAAAAGCCTGTATGTATTGCAATAACTTAGGATGTGTCGTTGCGTGTCTACTTTGTGTTCTCTCTGACTGGCGTGTGTTATGATGATGCATATGTGACCACATGGCGTGGGCCTGATCAACTCATTCTTTGTGTAACTTGTGCAGAGTCATGGTGCCACCGAGGAGGAACACGAGTACGAGCGAGGATCAGACGGATCCTGTCCTGGCTGCATTGGCTGAGATGCAGGCGGCCCGACTAGCCGACCAGGAAGCCACGAGGCTGGCGAACCGGGCGATGCTGGACGCTATACGAGATGCGAACCGGCAAACCACGGCAGAGGTTCTGGAGGAGAACCGGATGGCCAACATGACGATGATGAGGGTCATGTTGGAGGAGTTGAGGGCTGGTCCTGCTGCGGGCCAGGGTCCTCCACCACCTCCACCGCCGCCACCGCCTCCACCTCCGCCTAGTCAACAGGAGGACACCCAGAGCCAGATGGGTGAGGGTAGTCACTTGACGGGGGCCATGCAGACTATCCCCGTACTTGCTGAGGATCGTGACGAGATCGATCGCCGGCTGAATGCTTTCCGTAAGCACAAGCCACCTTCATTCGACGGATCGTATGATCCCATTGCTGCTGCTAGATGGCTTCAGGCGCTAGACAAGATTTTCCGGATCATGCAGTGCACCGATCCGCAGAAGCTGTTGTTCGCCACTTATATGCTGGAGGGCGAGGCCCATGAGTGGTGGACCAACCTTTCTCAGGTCTACGAGATGCAGGGTCATGTGATGACGTGGCCATTCTTCGAGGAGAGCTTCTTGGGTCAGTACTTCCCTTATGACTCACAGGAGAGGAAGCAGGGGGAGTTTGACCGGTTGGTTCAGGGCTCGTTGTCTGTCGACGAGTACCTGGCCAAGTTTAATGAGCTGGTGAAGTTTTCACACTTCAGGATGGCGAGGCCTACTCCTACATTCTTGGCTGCTAAGTTCCGCAGGGGACTTAATGAGGATATTGCTGGTTACTTAGCTGGGTCTGCATCCAGAGATTTTGGGACACTGGTCCAGCAGTGTCGTGATATTGAGGACTTCTACAGCACGAGTAAGGCCAAGAAGGCCAAGATGGAGGTACCACAGGGTACCGGCGGTTCCACTCCCTGGAAGAATAAAAATTTCGCGAACAAGGGCAAGGGCAAGCAGATGGCGGCTAAGCAGGCGCCAAGTCAGTTTAGAAAGACTGCTACACAGGGGAATGCCGCTAGACCTCCTGCTCCCAGATGTTCGGGATGCGGGAAGTCACATTTCGGGCCGTGCTCTACCGGACAGTTGATTTGCTTCCAGTGTGGCAAGGAAGGCCACTACTCCAGAGATTGCCCGACGGCGAGAGTTGCTGCAGTGCAGGCTGTGCCATTGCAGATGGTTCCTACTGGGGCACCAGCCGTGCCACCTACCACCGGACGAGTCTACACACTTGATCGTCAGCAGTCGGACAGAGCTCCGAACCTGGTCAGAGGTACTGTTACCATTGGTGGATCAGCTATTGATGTTTTATTTGATTCCGGGGCAACGCACTCTTTTGTTGCTACCCCTATTGCTGTGGGGCTTGAGTTGCCCAGTGATGTGCTTTCTCCACCGATGCGGGTTACCACCGCCACCGGAGAAAAATGTTTGACCTCCACTGTTCATCGCGATGTAGCGTTTCAGTGGGATGGCCGTGACTTCTTGGTAGATCTGATAGGATTACCGATGGCCAACCTTCAGATTATTTTGGGCATGGATTGGTTGTCCAGAAACTGCGCAATGATTGATTGCTGTGCCAAGAAAGTGGTGATGTCTCCGGGTGGGTCCACAGCCAGTTCCTCACCGTTCATTTCAGTCCTGCAGGCGAGGAGGGCCTTGAGAGCAGGGGCATTTGGCTATGTCATGTTGGGAGGTTTGGTGAGTGGGACACAGGAGGATCTCACTGGCATTCCTGTGGTGAGGGAATTCCTCGAGGTGTTTCCTGAGGAGATTCCTGAGTTTCCACCACAGAGGGAGATAGAGTTCTCCATCGACTTATTGCCTGGTGTGGGGCCTATATCGTTGGCTCCATACCGGATGTCGCCACCAGAGTTGGCGGAGCTGAAGAAGCATATTGAGGAGCTTTCAGCAAAAGACTTTATTCGGCCGAGTGTGTCTCCCTGGGGAGCACCGGTCATTTTTGTGAAAAAGAAAGATGGGACCATGCGGTTGTGCACCGACTACAGACAGTTGAACAAGGTGACAATCAAGAACAAGTATCCTCTTCCACGCATAGATGATTTGCTGGATCAGCTCAGGGGTGCTTGTGTGTATTCCAAGATTGATCTCCGGTCCGGTTATCATCAGATACGGGTAAAGCCGGAGGATGTCCCAAAGACAGCATTTCGCTCGAGGTACGGGCACTACGAGTACTTGGTGATCCCGTTTGGACTCACCAATGCACCCGCAGTGTTCATGGACTACATGAACAGAATCTTCCAGCCGTACCTGGATCAGTTTGTGATCGTCTTCATCGACGACATCTTGATCTACTCCAAGACGGAGGAGGAGCATACTGAGCACTTGAAGATTGTCTTGCAAGTGCTGAAAGAGAAAAAGCTATATGCTAAGCCGTCGAAATGTGAGTTTTGGCTCAAGGCGGTGAAATTTCTGGGTCATGTGATTTCTGCTAATGGAGTTGCAGTTGATCCTAACAAGATTGAGGCCGTGATGGACTGGGAGAGGCCCAAGACGGTTACAGAAGTGAGAAGCTTCTTGGGTTTGGCAGGTTACTATCGGAGGTTCATAGAAGGATTCTCCAAGATGGTGCTACCGATGACTCGCCTTACCCGAAAGGAGACTCCATTCGTGTGGACACATGAGTGTGAGGAGTGTTTCCAGGAGTTGAAGGAGAGACTGACTACTGCTCCTGTGTTAGTCCTTCCTGATCCTGCGGAGCAATTCGAGTTATACTGCGATGCCTCTGGTAAAGGACTTGGCTGTGTGCTGATGCAGAAAGGGAAAGCGGTTGCTTACGCTTCAAGACAGTTGAAACCTCATGAGGAGAACTACCCGACTCACGACTTGGAGTTGGCAGCCATTGTTTTTGCTTTCAAGATTTGGAGGCATTACTTGTTTGGCATGAAGTTTGCTGTATTCAGTGATCACAAGAGCCTGAAGTATCTGTTTGACCAGAAGGAGTTGAACATGAGACAACGAAGATGGATGGAGTTCTTGAAGGACTACGACTTTGAGTTGAGGTACCATCCTGGCAAGGCCAATGTGGTAGCCGATGCTTTGAGTCGGAAATCCGTGAGCTTATCCAGTTTAATGATGAACGACTACGAGATGATCGAGAAGTTCAGAGACTTGAGAGTGAACTCCTTGTTTGGGGGTGCACTGCTTGAGATGGAGACAGCAGAGGTGATTAATGAGCTGATGGAAAAGATCAAAGAGGCGCAGGTGCAAAGAGAGTGCCTCGATTATGTGAAGAACCAGGACGGTGTGTCTTGGAACGATGACGGATTGCTGCTGTTTCAGAAGAGGATTGTTATTCCTCGAGGGCCATTGACCGAAGAGGTTATGACAGAGGCTCATAAGGGACGGTTCACTATCCACCCTGGTGCTACAAAAATGTACCAGGACCTAAAAAGGAATTTTTGGTGGCCGGGCATGAAGAAGGACATAGCGGTCTACGTGTCCAAGTGCCTTATTTGTCAGAAAGTGAAGATCGAGCACCAGAAACCGTCTGGTAAACTTCAACCTCTGGAGATTCCACAGTGGAAGTGGGAGAGTATTTCCATGGACTTCGTGGTGGGATTGCCTAAAACTCAGGCGGGTTGTGACTCTATCTGGGTCATTGTGGACAGATTGACCAAGTCTGCCCATTTTCTTCCAGTGAAGGTGAGCTTCACTACAGAGCAGTTGGCCAAGCTATATGTCCGCGAGATTGTGAGGCTTCACGGGGTGCCCGAGAGTATCATCAGTGATAGGGACCCGAAGTTCACATCTCGGTTCTGGGAGGCGCTGCAGGAGGCTTTTGGTACGCAGTTGAGATTGAGTACCGCCTATCACCCTCAGACTGACGGACAGACTGAGCGGACCATCCAGACATTGGAGGACATGCTGAGAGCTTGCACGTTGGAGCAGGGTTCTGCATGGGATAGGTACCTTCCGTTGGTTGAATTCTCATACAACAACAGTTTTCATGCTAGTTTGGGCATGGCACCCTACGAGGCGCTGTATGGTAGGAGGTGTCGGACTCCTACTTGCTGGTCTGAGGTTGGAGATAAAGAGCTTTTCGGCTTGGACTTTGTCCAAGATACTACCCTACAGATCCGGATGATCAGGGAAAAGTTGAAGCAGGCGCAGAATCGTCAGAAGAGCTACTATGATGTCAAGCATCGACCACTGGAGTTCAGTGAGGGTGAGCACGTGTTTGTGAAACTTTCACCTGTCACCGGTGTTGGACGGGCACTCGGCGTGAGGAAGTTGAGCCCGCGATTCATAGGGCCCTACCAGATCCTTGGTAGAGTAGGACCAGTTGCCTATCGACTCGCCTTACCTCCGAACCTCGCCAACATCCACGACGTGTTTCACGTGTCTCAGCTTCGAAAGTACATAGCAGACCCTTCGCACGTGGTGCAGCCGGATGATGTGGAGGTTCGGGAGAACCTAAGGACTCCCGTCGGACCACTCAAGATTCTCGATCGAGGCGAGAAACAGCTTAGAAGCAAGATCATTCCGATGGTCAAGGTGCAGTGGACTGGGCGTAGTCCCGAGGAGTGTACCTGGGAGCGAGAGGACGAGCTTCTCCGACAGTATCCCGACTTTCGAGACAGGTATGTTTCTGATTTTGAGGACAAAATCCTTAAAAAGGTGGGGTGAATGTAAGAACCCGCACCGCTAATTAAGGTAATTAGCGAATTAATTATGATAATTAGGAAATAATTCCATAATTGACCCTAATAATTATTAATGGGCTTAGATAATTATATTGAGTGAGTAAAAATGCTGAAAGTCGCTTTTCGGAAGAAAAGCGCAGATACCGGTTCTGCTACTCGGTATAAATGCGTACCGGAAAAGTATCCCGGAAAATTATAACGAATGCATGATAATTACTAGAATATTATGTAGGACTTGTAAAACAAGTTTCAAGTCAAAATGACGTAATCTGATGCCAGAACTGATACTGGCTATGGAAAAGCGCGTACCGGAAAGGTGCTCCGAAAAATAAAATAAAAATATGACAAATCTTAGAAAAATGCGTAGGTCTAGAATCCGAAGTTTGGGATCAATATCTTTTACTTTGCGATTAAGGCTAATACTGCGCGATTAGTGCCTTGTGCCTATAAATAGACACATTATGGCACTAAACCCTAGGCCATACACAACTCTTACGTGAGTTTTCTGCAGCCATTGTGGCCAGCCCCCTTGTTCTTCATTTCCTCCCCCTTTTCTCACCAAAGTCACCTCCTTTGATCATTGTTTCCCTTCTTGATCAAGTAAACACTTGAGTGTGGGCATTGGAGAGTGCTTAGTGTGCATTTTCTGAGTGGTGAGGTTCTGCTTGGGAGGGTAGTGAGGTCTGAGTTGTGGTTTTGGGTGGTGGGAGTCTTGTTCTTGAGTTGTGAAGCTTCAAGGAGCTTCCTTTGTGTTGAAAGGGGCAAGCTTTACACCATTTTCGTACACCTTGGTGTGGCCTGAGTTGAGGGGCTTGTGGAGAGCTCCAAGAGCTTCATACCTCTGTCCATTTCTGCCTTAAGCCTTGGGGTAAGTTATCTCACCATGATCATGAGTTTATCTTGCTTAAAGGTGGTGTCTTGGCATGTAAAAGATTAAAATGAAGTAACCAACACCTAAATGAACTTGTATATGCTTAAAGATGCATGCTTTAACATGTACATGTGTTAAAAGTTGGATCTTTGGGATGGATATTCACGAAATGCAGAAACTGCATTCTGTCGTGAGATATCCGGATATTTGTCGAACAGATATCCGGATATCAGTATCCGGATATGGTATCCGGATATTGATATCCGGATATGGGATCTGGGTATCCGGATATGACATATCCGGATATGTCCAGTATGATATCCGGATATGACATATCCGGATATACCCCTTCTGATATCCGGATATCCTGGGTTCTGCGCAGACAGTAGCTTCACTGTATGAACAGTAAGCTATGGGGTGTGTGTGGACCCTAGTTTAAGGAAGTTGAACTTCTGTAATAAAAGGACTAAGTCAGAATCATATGATTAAGGGCTTATGGCTTTGTTGGAAGCCTTAAGACGTAAAACGTAAAGGAAAGGCGTAGTCTGTTAGTTGTATGCATGTTGTGCATTAATATTGACTTGATAAATGGTCCATATCAGATTGTGATACTGCTGGTTGAGGACTAGTGAGTGGTTGGACTCTTGGCTGGGATAGCTAGCTTGCAAGGTAAGCTTTCGTGTCCTCGGTTTAGCCATTTTGATGTTCCACCATGTCCCATGGGGATGAGTTTATGCATGCTGTGTTACATGCTTTGATTATTTTGGAAATGATGTTGAGCTGTTTATATGTAATGAGCATTATGATATGCATGTGGTGTCCACCTAGACGGCAATCCTGAGTATGTAGTACATACAAGATGGAGAAGCATGTGGGTGAGGTGCAGGTAGTATCCATGTACTCATGTAGGCATAGACGTATTCCTACATTTCTCTGGCCAGTAGATTTGAAAGCACACATGACATGATTAATTGCTGCATCGCATGATTTTAGAACTTATACTGTAATACTGTTTTTAGAACTTATATTACACATGTAAGTGAGCTTGGGGTGGGGACTCCTTGAGGACCCCTTGTCTTACTGAGATTTCTTGTTAGAGATCTCACCCCACGTTTGGGGACGCTTATTTCAGGATCAGGTAATGTTGAGGGCTCAGGTGGCAGGAGGCCAGAGCTGAGCTGATATTCTGATGTGCTGTCTTGCTGGATTGACTGCTGTTATGTTATGTTCCTGCTTTATTCATATTATTATGTCGAGACTGTTTGTGGGCATTGTTGCCTTATTTGGTGAGCATGGGGTTTGTCCATGCCACATGGTTTGATTATGTCTTTTAATTCGCTGTTGTAATTAATGTATCAGGATTTTGACCCAGGCTGCATGTTGTAGTCCTGCGGTTCTAGATACACACATTATATTTATGTACGAGGTATTCAGTTAGTTGTCTTGCAATTTACATACAGGCAGTGTTTTTATGAAAATGATTAAGTAAACAAGTTGGTTAAGTTAATGACGTCATAATTGAATTAAAGAAAAAGTTATTCCGCATTTTAATTAAGCGTGGCTTAATTCGATAGTGTGTTAACAGACCGGGTTAACACGGGCTGTTACATTACCCAATTACATAGTCATAGGAGATTTGTATTAAATAGATTGATTTTCTTATTTGTAGTTGATTGACATAATCATAGGAGATTTGTATTAAACAGAAATAGTAATAGGTTATTTCATTTCCTTATTCATAGCTGATTGACAGCTAATTTGTAATGGACCTAAAGTCCTCATTTATGTAAATAATTACCCAGTAGAGGAAGAATAAACACACAGAGAAATATTCATGATATGGCACCATTGAGTTGACAGGAACTCTGAGATGGAATTGTGTTGAATCAGAGCTTTACAGGATTATTCCATGCTCCTCTTTTTTTATCTTCATTTTTCTTTCTTTCTACCAACCTTAGTTAATAATGTTGGGTACCCATCACTCTTTAGACTCCACAGTTTCCTGTCTGCTTTTGGACTCTTTTTTTTATTTTATGGTAGCTTAGTTGTAAATAAGAACTGTTTTACTTTTGCCTTTCATTTTGATGGAGGAAACTCCTGCAAAAAAGGCTTTCAGATCTCCAATAAAATCGGTGACAAAGTGAAGAAGATCAACTAACGCTTTTTTTAAAGGCAAGTTTTGGTATTTTATAAAAAAAATCAACACTGTTAACTATAATTTTGGATGGAAAATCGACTCGGGAGCTAAATGATAAAGCAAATTTAGATTCAATTTTTACGCTTATTAATGGACTTAAATATAAAAAGTTATTTATAGCCTTTAGATGAGAAATTTGTTGGCATAATCTTAGTCATTGCTTAAGGATAGTTGTGTTCTCCACCATCTTGCTTCAAATTAAAAAGAAATAGTATTAAGTAGAAATAAAAGTGATATCTTCCTTTCAATACTTTCTATATTTTTACATATCACAGATATCCTACTCCCAAAAAAGGCATGAAAAACATTTTCTCCATACTTAATTGAAATTTCATTTTTTTTAATTTCCTTTGGAGTTCGCCTAAAGGTGCCACAATTTTTTTTGTTCAGTACTAAAATCTTGCATTTCAGCTTCCAACAAATCATAGCTATTCCATGTATTTAAAGCCTCCTTTTGGTTCTTTACCTCGTGCTTTAGCAACATATGTTTGATCGTGATCCTCCACTGCTTATGATAGATGCCACCAACTGAAAGGTGCTGTTCTTTGAACAAGACTTGTCATGGACTTGAAAGTGGTAAAGATAAAAAAAGTAAAGGCAAACAGAGAAGAGACATCAAAAAAATAAGGAAAGAAGAAGATTTTTTAATCGTTCTCACAAAGCAAAAAATCCAACATTCAAAAGAAGGCCACAGAGTTGAAAACACTTTGCGGGAATAATGTTGATATGGTCATGTTTTCTCCATCAAGAAAATCTTTTAGTGAAGGAAAAAACATGAGTGTATCAGCACTAGCACCACAAAGTGTTTTTAACTTTATCACCAACTATTGATTGCCTGATTTCTCAATTTTCATGATATCTCATTCTGTTTTCCTTTGATTTTTCTACCCTCCATTCTAATGAAGATTATACTAAGAGATGAAAGTAAGGAAGCTCTACAGGGATGCACCTTTATTTGACTTGAGAAGTTTTTATAGAGTAAGAAAGCATAGGTTATTTCTTTCTATAATACACGAATTAAATGTGCTTTTCTTAAATTTACTTTTCTCCATCAATACTTTTTATTGTTTTCCAAATCAAATAAATTAAGAATTTATTTTTTATTGATGGGTATAAATTATTTAATTAAACAAAGAAACAGAGATACCTGAGTTGTCGTCATAGTAGGTACTTCTTTAAAAAAAATTACTTTTTCTTTTGATCCCATATATTATATTAATTAATACAATTTAATGATACACAACATCTTATAATTTGCCTAAGATTGTCATTAAATTTATTTTTTAAGAAAAATTAAAGGTTTATTAATTAGGAAGTAATATCGTCATTGCACCACTCGTATGTGTTCTTCATGGAAGACAGTGTGTTGACTTCAATTTCAAAGAAACCACCTATGGCTACCCATTTCATTTATGAAGTCGGTTATGCGCTATATCATGTGTCTGTCATATTGTTTGACTTAATAACTTGCAGAAGGAGTTGAATATGCATAAATAATTTAATTTCAATTGATGGGTATAAATTATTTCATTAAGTGAAGAATTCGAGATATCTAAGTTGTCATCATTGTATGTAATTTTTTTTATAAAAAAATGTTACATTTGAACATATACATAAATCCAAATTATTTTCGTCAATATTGTTAATGATACACGATATTTTACATTTTGCCTTAGATTTTAATTAAATTTATTTCTTAAGAAAATTTGATCATTTGTTAATTAGCTTGTTATATCTCCATTACAACACTGAGTATGTGTTCTTCATGGGAGACATTATGTTGACTTTTTTTTTTGATTTCGAAGAAACTATGCATTCCTACCCTTTTCATTGATGAAATTGGTTATGCCGCAGCTATATCATGTGTCTATTATGTTGTTTGCCTTGGGAACATGTTGAAGCAATTGAATATGCATAAAAAATATAATTTTTAATTGATGAGTATAAATTATTTTATTAAATGAGGAATCCAAGATATCTGAGTTGTCATCATAGTATGTGATTTTTTTTTTAAAAAAAATAGTTGTTATACTTTATCATAAGTATATTCAAATTATATTAATCAATATTGTATAATGATACATTATCTTTCACATTTTGCCTTGGATTTTCATTAAATTTATTTCTTAAAAAAATTTAATGGCTTATTCATTAGTAAGTCATATCGCCACTGCACCACCGTATATTTGTTATTCATTGGAGACACTGTGTTGACATCGATTCCAAAGAAACAACATATTGCTACCCATTTCACTTATGAAGCCAGTTGTGCCAAAGCTATACAATGTTTTTGTAATGTTGTTTGACGTGGAAATCTTCTAAGGATTTGTATAGACATAAATAATATCCAACCGATATTTATAACATTAATAAATTTGTAATAGCATTAGCAAAGAAGTCTGTCTTTCATGATAGAAGGACATTCATGCACGACATCATTATATAAGGTAATGCAAATATACAGTGCAAAAAAAAGACGTACATCCATAGTCTGCAACGTTTTAAGAACAAGTTTCAAAAATCTTCATTAAGCCACTCATTAATGATAATTTTGTCGTTATGAGAAGACTTATTGGAGTTCTAAAATCAAATTTAAAGAAGTGTCGAATAATGAACTTTTTTATGGAAATATTTTCCATTGAAAATTTTGGACGAAAATGTGTTCCGTTGAAATTTTTAATAGAAATATTTTTTATTGAAACTTTTGCAGGAAATATTTTCGTCGAAAATTTTCGATGGAAATGTGTTTTGTCGAGAATTTCAACCAAATTTTTTTCCGTCAAAAAGTATGATGAAAATATTTTCGTTGAATTTTCTTTGACGAAATTTAGATTTTGTAAAGAATTTTGATGAATTTTTTTTCAATCAAATTGTTTTACATAAATATTTTTCGTCAAAACTTTTTACGAAAATTTTCAATGGAAATGTGTTTCTTTAAAAAATTTGAGGGAAATATTCTTCGCCGAAAATTTAGAACAATAATTTTTTTTCAAATATTTTGACACAAATTTTTCTGTCAGAATTTTTTACAAAAATATTTTCCGTCACAAATTTTTAGCAAAAATATTTTTCGTGGAAAATTTTCACTGGAAATGTGTTCCTTTGAAAATTATGATAGAAATATTTTTCGTTGAAAATTTGGCCGGAAATATTTTCCAGAAAAAAATTTGACGAAAATTTTTTCCGACAGTTTTTTTACGGAATTCTTTTCTGTCGAAAATTTTCGATGCAAATATTTTTCCTTGAAAGTTTCAACTGAATTTAGGTTCTATAAAGAATTTTGACTGAATTTTATTCTGAAAAAAAATTATGTGAGTGATTATGCCCAAATCTTGTTTCATCTCTAATTTCTTCTCTATTTTCGAGGTAATGTGAATTTTGTCACTATGTTCGACGAAATATTTTTCATCGATAAATTCTATCGGTATTTGAGACCTTTCGAATAATGTCACATTTAAAAATGATTTATATTTATGTAGTTTTCACATTTTAATACTAAGGTTAGATAAATAATTTTAAATATTTCTCCCCTTAAACCCTCCAATTTGGGGGAACTTTAATTTTAAGAGTAGGAAGGGTTTTGGAGTATTTTACGAAAATCCCTAATTCTCTTCATTCATTTTTTTTAACTCACAAATAAGGGGAGGAATTAATAAAACCCTCCCCTCCCCTTCTTTGTTTGGGAGTTTGGAGGGAAAGGGAAGGAAGAGGATCAATGTGGGAGGGAGGGGAAGAAAGGGAAGGAAATGAAGGGTAATCCCTTCCCTTGTTTAGGAGTTAAAAAAATGGTAAGGGAGAAATTGGAGGGTCAATGAGAAATTTTTACAATTTTACCATTTTTCTAAAATTAAAATAATTATTATATTTTATAAATAAAAGTAAATTTAAAATTGCTAAACAAAATTATTTATGTATTTTTCACACTAGTAAAAAAATCATATTTTCAATGAAAATTCTACGTTCAAAACGACAAAAATTATGTTAAAAAAATATTTTTCCGTCGAAATACTTTTCATCGAAGGCAATGGAATTCTTATCCGATGAAATATTTTACAAAAATGAATTTTCAATCAAACTTTTCCACAAAATTTAGTTTTCGTCAAAAGTTTTGACGAAAATGATTTGTTAAGTATTTTTGACAAAAAAGAAATTGCATCAAAATTTTTGAAGGGAAAAAGAATTCCTTCAAGATTTTTGACGAAAAATTTTTCGTCCAAAACCTTCGATGAAAATGTGTCTCAATGAAAATTTCAAAGAAATTATTTGTTTCAAAAATTTTGAGGGAAGTGTTTCTGTGAAACTTTCGACAAAATTTTGATTCTATAAATAATTTTGACAGAATTTTTTTTTGTCACATTTTTTTACCATAATTCTTTCCGTCGAATTTTCAAAAATAATTTCCGTTGAAATTTTTTGACAAAAATGTGGTTCGTAGAAAATTTTAATAGAAATGTTTTTTTTTAAATTGTCGAAATGTTTTTTTTCGTCAAATTTTTTGATGGAAATGTGTTTCATCGAAAATTTCGACGAAAATTATTTTCGCGAAAAAGTATGACGAAAATATTTTCGTCAAAAACTTTTGACGAAATTTTGGATTTTGTAAAGAATTTTGATGAATTTTTTTTCGTTAAAATGTTTTACATAAATGTTTCCCATCAAAACTTTTTACGAAAAATTTTCAATGGAAATGTGTTTCATTATAAATTTAGAGGGAAATATTCTGCGTCGAAAATTTCGATGAATATGTTTTTTTGTCAAATATTTTGACTGAATATAGATTCTGTAAATAATTTTGACAAAAAAAATTTCTATCAGAATTTTTTACAGAAATACTTTTCGTCGAAAATTTT
The DNA here is from genome assembly GCA_032173675.1 of Gastrolobium villosum. Lineage (NCBI taxonomy): Eukaryota > Viridiplantae > Streptophyta > Magnoliopsida > Fabales > Fabaceae > Gastrolobium > Gastrolobium villosum. The sequence goes on along the minus strand of JAVKPL010010467.1, from coordinate 22,897 downwards.
CCCTGGAAATGTGTTTCGTTGAAAATTTTGATGGAAATGTTTTCTGTAAAAAAATATGACTGAAATATTTTCGACAAAATCTTTACAGAATTGTTTTCTGTCAAAAAATTTCGACGAAAATGTTTCTGTTGAAATTTTCAACGGAATTTAGATTCTATCAAGAATTATAACTGTATTTTTTTTCGAAATTATTTATGTATGTGATTATGGCCAAGTATCGTTTCGTCTCTATTTTCGACGTAATGCGATTTTTGTCAAAAATTTCATCACTATTTTCGACGAAATATTTTTCGTCGATAAATTCTGTCAATATTTGAGACTTTTCTAATAATGTCACGTTTAAAGAGATACTCGACTCCTTCCAAAAAGTTGAGGTGAACATCTCTCTTCTGGATGCAATACAGCAGATTCCGAGATGTGCCAAGTTTTTAAAGGAGCTGTGCACCAACAAGAGGAGACTGAAAGGAGATGAGCAAGTTAACCTGAGTCAGAATGTATCTGCAGTCATCCAGCTTATGCCTAAAAAGTGTCAAGATCCAGGGACTTTTACTATTCCTTTGTGATTGGCAATTCTGTTTTTCATGATTGCATGCTAGACTTAGGGGCTTCCATTAATGTCATGCCTGAATCTGTGTATAAGTCTCTTGGTCTTGGTCCTTTCCGTGCTACTAGTATTGTGGTTACATTAGCTAACAGGAGTAGTATTCACCCATCTGGTTTGATTGAGGATGTATTGTTCAGAGTTAATAATTTGATTTTTCCTGCTGACTTTTACATTTTAGAAATGGAGAGTGAGACTACTACTAATAGATCACCAATTATACTTGGTAGGCCTTTCATGAGAACAGCTAGGACCAAGATAGATGTTCATTCTGGTACTCTATCCATGGAATTTGGTGATAACATTTTACATTTTAGTATATTTGATTCCATGAAGCATTCTAAGGTTTAGGTTGATCATTCAGTTTCATGCATAAAAGTGATTCATGATGTGGCTGATAAGGTCGATTCTGAATTGATTAGTGATTGTGCATTACCTGTGGATTATGACTTGCTTATTAATGTTAATTCTGAATGTGTACTAAATGTGAAGTTAGGAAAAACTCCCCATTCTGGTAATGATTTTGATTCTAACTCTCATGGACCCAAGATGAAATGGGTACCAAAAAGTTCTTCCTTTGTTTTTATATGCAGAAAAGTTTGCGTAAGGTTGGAAGAAAGGATCAAGAGAAGAAGAAATGCACACAGAAAAGAAAGCCCCCAAAGTTGCGTGATAAGCAGATGGAGAAGACTTGCACAATGATTGGCCATCACCTCAAAGTTGTTCATGAAGGACCCCAGAAGAAACCTGTGGAGACAGAGGCTCTGCTCACTGATGTTGTTTATCCTCCCTAAGGAGTTCAGGGAGTCTTTTTCCCTCTTTTTCTTTTCTTTGCATTTTTCTTTTTCTTTCTTTCTTTCAGTCTTTGATTTTCATAGGTAGATTCTCCATTTCTTTCTGGTTATTATTGAGTGTTACATGGAGTAAACTTAGATCACAATGTTTGATAGTAAAGTCCGTTAGGCTTTGATCTCAATTCTTGGATTGCAATACTCGTTGATTGATGCTGTAATGTTGATTGCATGATTTGGTTAACCCTTGTGAGGTTTTGAGCCTGTATACATGGCATATCTTTTGGCCATGCTCTCTTTCTGGTGTGCTTATGCTCTTGATCTTTGTTCTCTAGAACTTGCTCTGATTCTTTTTGAAACTGCATTTTTCACTTACATGCATGAATATGATTGAGGCATTCATTTCTTTCTTTACCCACTTTAGCCAGATAGCCATCCCTTACATTATTATCCCTTGGTGAGCCCCTTTGAGCCTTTATATCCTTTATTTCTTTAGCCACATTACAAGCCTAAGTGAAAAACCAATTAATTCCACACCCTAGAGATTTACCGAGCAATGGTTTTCACTGTGATGTTGTGTTTAAGTGTGGGGGTTTTCCCGAGGCGTGCAAAAGTTTAAGTGTGTAGGGGGGTGACAATCTGATTCTTTTCTCTGCTATGTGGTGGTTCTACTGTGTCAAAAAACAGAGAAAAAAACAAAAACAAAAAAGAAACCAAAAAAAAACCAAAAAACAAATGTGTGTTTATTTTTTTCTTTTCATTATCTTTGTGTAATTCTTAACTTTTGCTCTTGTAGATTTCTGGAGTGTTTAACCTTCTTTTCCATATTTCATTTTCTTTTCATTATCTTTGTGCATGCATGTTCTAGTAGCAGTGGAGAAGTAGAATTTGAGCAAGCCTATGGTATAATGATTTTCTTGAGTAGATTTGAGTGATACACTGATTACCTGATACACTTGAGAGAAAATTATTGAGAGCATCATGTGAGAAACCATTTTCTGTAATTGGCATGTGCAGCTGAAATTAGCAGGTCTTTTGATTTGAGATTAGGGAATTTCTGTCCTGATTGATTTATCTGTGGAAGACTTGTGATCTTTGTATATTTTCTGTATGCTTGGTAATTGTTAGAAAGGATTAGTTGATCTTAGTCTTTGCTTTCAATTTTAGTTTTTGCCCAGGAGTGCAAAAAGATAAGTGTGGGGGAATTTGATAACACATATTTTGTTAAACTTATTTATTACTCTTGGTTGGTGTTTTTATGATTTATTTGAATTAAATAAAGGTCTTTTGGGTCAAATCATAATTCTAGATTTTGATTGGGTTTAATTGATTTTCGTCATAATTTTCCAAATTTACAATACTTTCGTATTTTGACCATCTCTCACTCTATAGATGTCCGATTGACTCAATTCTTGTTGCATTTTGCAGCTAACAGATAGGGCTACAATCGCTATTTCATATATTGGATCCCAATTCAGACGGGAAGATGGTCAAAACCTCAGCTCAAAATGATGTGTTTTTGCTGGAATTTTAGTTTGACGTTTGGACTTGTAATTCACATTAGGACCCAATGTGTTTAGGGCCAAGGCCATGTTTTATTGTTTTATTTTATTTTATTCAGCTTTTATTTTATGTATGGGCTGAAGAGGTGAAACCCTAGCCGTTCTGAATGATGGCTATTTAAGGGAGACTTTAGGAAACCCTTCGGAAGTGAGATTTTGAGTTGAACAATTGTTTTCAGTTTTCGTTATCGAAATTCTGCACTCTTTCTCTTCATCTTCTTTTATGCTATTTTATTCTGAATGATGTTTAACCTAGCGATGCTAGACTAAACACCTTTAATCAATCTAAGGTTAAAGGTTCGTTAGTTTATTTCAGAGGATTGATTTTTAACTTTTTCATCAATTTCGTTTTCTCTCAATTCAGGTTGAATATCATGTGATTGTAGATATTCAAACTGAATAATGCGATTGCATTCTAGAAGGGAGAATTGATCATTAGATTTAATGGTCAGATTGATCAACCCAATGAACATAAGTTGAACAGGTTTAAATTACTGCGGTTACATATTTTAAATACTGTATTCAACCAAATGCTAGGCGATAGTCTAGAGAGGGTTTCCAATTGAATTCGAGGATTCCTAATTCGACTGGGGTTAATCAAAAATTGATAATCATATCTTTTTAATCCAATGAAGAAATAAATCAATGAATTCTGACTCCTTAGGTTGATTGCTTTTAAATTCTGATTTTTAAATCTTTTCCAAATCTATTTTTATTTAACTTTCAAATCAACAAAATCCCCCTTTTATTTTCTGTTTTCAGTAGCGATTTTCACCCAAACAATTTCCTTGAGAGACGACTTAGGGTTTCCACTTTACTGCAAATTTTATGAACCCTAAATTAAATAATTCTTAATTTGCGCGAGTTCGATAGCTCGTGTCATAGACCAAAAACGCATCCGTAGTTCTTCTCAAGTACTTAAGGATGGTCTTCACTGCTGTCTAGTGACCCTCTCTAGGGTCAGACTGATATTTGCTCGTAATTCTCAAAGCATATGAGACATCTGGTCTCGTACATATCATGGCATACATTATGGATCCAATAGCCGAAACGTATGGATTCCACTCATGCGATCCTTCTCAGGCTGTGACTTAGGACACATAGCCTTTGAAAGATGTACCCCATGACTGACGGGAAGAAAAACCCTTTTCGACCCTTCCATGCTAAACCTCTTTAGCATCTTGTCAACATACATTGATTGAGATAAACCCAGCAGCCTCTTGGGTCTATCTCTATAGATCTTTATGTATAAAGGCCGCTTCTCCCAAATCCTTCATGGTGAAGCTTTCTGAAAGCCAGTTTTTCGTTGTTTGTAATGTGTGGATGTCATTTCCTATTAGCAATATGTCATCTACATAAAGTACCAGGAAGACGACATTACTCCCACTAACCTTCTTGTGAACACAAGGTTCATCCTCGTTCTTGATGAAACCGTTACTGCTAACGACTTCATCAAAATGAATATTCCAACTCCTTGATGCTTGCTTTAGCCCATATATCGACCTTTGAAGCTTGCATACCATATGCTGTTGACCTTTGGCTTCAAAAGCTTCAGGTTGTGTCATGTACACTTCCTCCTTCAAGAATTCATTCAAGAAGGCAGTCTTGACATCCATTTGCCAAATTTTATAGTCGTGATATACTGCTATTGCAAGCATGATCCTAATAGATTTGATCATGGCAACTGGTGAGAAAGTCTCATCATAGTCAACTCCTTGTCTTTGACGATATCCTTTCGCAACCAACCTAGTTTTGTAGGTTTGAACATTGCCATTTGCATCAGTCTTTCTTTTAAAGGCCCATTTATTACCGATAGGAACTATTCCTTGTGGTTTAGGAACCGAGGTCCATACCTTGTTTTGATGCATCAGATCTATTTCAGATTCCATGGCTTCAAGCCATTTAGAGGAGTCAACATCCTTGACCGCCTCCTCATAGTTACTAGGTTCATCATCCTCGACAGTTTGTTGATTCTCAATCACAAACCCATACTTATCAGGTGGATGGATGACCCTAGTAGACCTACGGAGTTGTGTGTTTACTTCTACATTGGAGAACGTCGCCTGCGGAGTAGACTCGGGGTCCTCAATCTGTTCTTGTGGTCCTTGAACTTCTTCAAGATCAATCTTACTCCCACCGGCTCCTTGAGAGATCAAATCCTTCTCAAGGAACTCAGCATTCTTGGACACAAACAACTTGTGTTCATACATGGAGTAAAAGTAGTATCCCTTAGTACCTTTGGGATACCCCACAAATAGACATTTAGCACTCTTAGCCCTAAGCTTGTCTGATGCCAACATTTTGACATATGCTGGCGATCCCCATACCCTGAGGTAACTCAGGTTGGGTCTCTTACCATTCCATATCTCATATGGTGTGGTTTGAACAGATTTAGACGGTACCCTATTTAGAAGGTATGCCGTTGTGTCTAAGGCATATCCCCAAAACGATTTTGGAAGTTGAGTCTCACTCATCATAGACCCGACAATGTCTAACAAGGTCCTGTTTCTCCTTTCGGAGACACTATTTTGGTGTGGTGTGTAAGGTGCAGTAAACTGAGAAAGAATTTCATTATCTCTCAGATAATCCTGAAACTCATGGCTCAGATATTCACCACCACAATCTGATCGCAAAGTCTTAATCATCTTGCCACGCTGTTTCTCTACTTCATTCCTAAACTCTTTGAATTTTTCAAAAGCTTCGGATTTATATCTCATTAGGTACACGTCCCTAAATCTCGATTTATCATCAGTAAAGGTAATGAAATAAGAGTATCCTCCTCTAGCCTCTATAGACATTGGGCCACAAACATCAGAGTGAATGAGTTCTAATAACTCACTAGCCCTATGACTCTCAAGCCCTTTGGGCTTGTGACGAGTCATTTTCCCAGCTAGACAAGATTCATATTGTCCATAGGATTCCAAATCCATGGAATCTAGGTATCCATTTGCATGCATCCTAGACAATCTTGTTTCGCTTATGTGTCCTAGTCTACAGTGCCAAAGATAAGATTGATTATCTATCCTAGGTCATTTCACATCTACATTGAGCACTTTAGTTCCCATTTCCAAAACATATAAGCCATTTATTAAAGAAGCAGTACCAAAAACAATATCATTCGAAATGATAGAAAATGTACCATCCCTAATAGTGAAAGCAAAACCATCTTGTTCTAAACAAGAAATTGAAATAATGTTTCTAGAAATGCTAGGAATATAAAGGCAATTATTCAAATGCAATAAAAGGCCCATAGGCAAAATGAAGTCGGTATCACCGACAGCATGAGCAGCAACTCTTGCTCCATTACCAACGCGGAGGTCCACCTCGTTCTTTTCCAATCTTCTAGGGCTCCTAAGCACCTGCAACGAATTGCAAATATGAGAACCACAACCGGTATCCAATAACCATGAAGTCAGATTAGCACATGAATAATTTATCTCAATCATGTAAATACCTGAGGCAGAAGCATCACCATGCTTCTTGTCCTTCATACTCTTCAGGTAGTCTGGACAATTCCTCTTCCAATGGCCTTTCTTGCCACAATGGAAGCACTCAGCATCGCTTTTGTCCTTGGGTGCACTCTTACCCTTCTTTTTTCCTTTCTTCTTCATGGATTTTCCTTTCGGCTTAAGGGAGTCGCCTGTAGCAGGCTCCTTGCCCTTACTCTTGGCCTTTTTAGGCCCACCAATCAGAAGAGCTTATGTCTTATCCTTCTTGATAGAGACTTCAGCAGTTGTTAACATACTTAACAACTCAGGAAAGCTCACAAGCATCCCATGCATGTTGTAATTCATAATGAATTGACTGAAGGAAGGTGGAAGTGAGGTGAGGACTAAGTCATTACTTAGCTCGGCATCCATCACGAAGCCTAGATTTCCTAGCTTCTCAATGAGTCCGATCATCTTAAGAACATGACTACTCACAGATATGTTCTCAGACATCCTGCATGAGAACAATTCTCTAGAGGCCTCATACCTCTCATGCCTTCCTTTAATATCATACAACCCCTTGAGATGTAAGATAATAGAGGGAGCATCCATATACTCATGCTGCTTTTGCAGTTCAGGCAACATGGGTGCCAACATAATGTAGACTGCCATCACATTCTCATCCATGTTTTGTCTATGAGTTTTGAAATCGAAAGTCTCATAACAACTTCTCATTCCTTAGGAGCTACGGGTAAATCAGCATCCAGAACATAAGCTATCTTTTCGGCCCTAAGAACAATTCTTAAGTTCCGATACCAGTCCATAAAGTTTGAACCGGTCAATTTGTTCGTATCGAGTAGCGCAGTGACAGTGGATTAGTCATACTAAAAAATGAAAAATGTAAAGATGAATTAATTAATACATTGTTGTGAAATAAGAACAAATTATTAAAGACTTTAAATAATATGCCCCTCCCACTATTTAATCTAAGTCAATGACCCTTGACTTTTGACTTAGGGCTGTTTTACTTTTAGATTTTACCTTAGTGAGATTTTAAGAGTGCAATTATTTATTTCTAACCCTCGTCTGAGACCGCAAGATTAAATTAAATAATGGATTGATCCTTATCAACAGTATCTCATACCCTCTCATAACATTAGGTTGAAAACTCCTTTTCACTTAGTGGTGCATCTCATGCAACCAACCTAGCACTATTACCTTAAGCACATGAGCCCGGATGAGCCTGCAACTCATGTTCTCAGTTAAGCACTAACCAGCACCCTAAGTGTCTAACACTTCTAATACTACTCTCACTCAACAAAACAGTGGGTCCCAACTGAGTTGTGGAGCACCACTATTTAGAGGACTTTTGAGTAATATTGGTGGTGGGAGGTAATCATTCACTTAATAGTTAATTCCTTTAAGGGTTCCTTTTATTTAGGGTTTACTAAGTCTCATCAAACGCATATGTATCATTATCATGCTAGTCGTAACCTATGTCAAACATCTATCGGTTTACACTAGTCGTAATTGGACGTGCATAATAAGGCATACAAATGCGATTTGTCCAAATCATGCATACTAGACGTCTTAAGCCATAAAAGTATACATCTGCGATACACTATCTCATGCATGCTAGTCGTACAAAACATACAAGCATATAAAACAATTTTATTTGAGACGGTCATGGTGCTCGTGCATTCGTCCATCTTGCTTCTTTATCCAAGGCTCCTTGTCGTCTAAAAGCAATTAGCCTAATTCTCTAATTACAAAATAATTAAAGGAACTCCAAAACATTTTTGGAGGGACAAATGAATATACAAAATTTAAAATTCAAATTTACACCTCTAATTTAAATAGAGCAAAATTACACCTTTAATTTAAAATTTGAAATTTAAATTCGGGCACCATGACCATCCCCTTCCTATTTGCACTTGAAAAGTTAGACAACTTGCAAGCACAAAATATCATATCAAATATTTTCTCACATATGTCATGATATTTAACAATTAAAATATCAAAACAAGAATCAAAATTCAAATCTTTTCTAATTTTCTCCAAATGGCTGAATCATGCATCTTTATGCATTTTTCAAATCTTTGTCAAATCTTTCTCAAAGAATACAAAAATTAAACCATTCATTCAACCATATACTAACATGGCCGAACCATACATCATCATGTACAAACATTTTATCACAAAAAACTTTATGCTATGTTCATGAACAATTCATCTAACCAAAACACAAAATTATCAAGATCAAAATGAACAATATCAAAAACCCTAATTTTATTCATATGGTCGAGATATGCCATGAACCTTTCATACACTTTGAAATAAAAATCATGGAGAAAACAAGGCATTTGAATATTCACATCATGGCCGAATCATATTCCTTTCTAAAAGATGTTTCTTTTGAAAACTTTCACAAAGAATCATAAACAAACAAAACCATGAGTACACGTAGATATATGAACACCATAATCATATTAATCAAGTTCATGGAAAAAGACAATCCACATGGAAAGAATCAATTTTTAACATCTTTAAAGAACTTTTGACCGTGAAAAACAATTTTCACAAACAAAGTACCATCACCCGTCGATAGTAAAGCAACCTGGCTCTGATACCACTTGAAAGAAAATGGCCTTGAAGGCCGATGGCATGTGAGGATTAAAACAAAAAAATTTCATAGCGGAATCATACATGCCAATCAAGATACATGCTCTAAGACAGTATGATATACCTTGTTCGTGATTAAAACTCCAAGGTGATCAATGTAAGGTTTGAAGGTTCAAACCCTCTAATGTTGATCCACACCATCCTACGTCAAGATGCAAGAACCCTTCTTCAAAAGCCACTAACTCGAACACCACAAAGGAAGGCTAGGCGTCCAAATGGGAAGAAAGAGGCTTAGGTCTCAATGTGTTTAGAGAGTGAATATTTCAGCAAGAAAAACTCACAAAGCGGCGCATGGATTCTATAAGAAAAGGCTAGATGATTTTCGAAAAACCCTAAGGAGAACCTCACAAAAGGAAGCTATCAAGGAGATGAGAGAACCATTCAAAATCAATCAAATTTTTCACTAAAATTCTGACCTATGTAGCGCACACTAGGAGAGGAATAAGTGGAGTTGTTGCAATTCAAATCTAGCCAAAAACCTCCTATCTTATCCTCATGAGACTAAGTCTAAACCTAGTCAAAAATATGACTTAATAACCATCATATGGCCAGCCATATGGTGCGCCCCTATTGAGCCCAAAAACAGTCCAAATACATTGAGTAATTGTATTCAAATTTGAACCAACTCACTCAAAGATTCTCTCAACCAATCAAATCTGAATGGAGCATATTTGATTGATCATATGACCATCATAAGACCCCAAAATCAGCGCCCCAAATCAGCCTTGGATAATGCCCAAAGATCTCCTCTTGATACTTGGGATTTGTTCCAACAAGATCTTATCTTATCCTTTTGTTATGAAACAACTTTGCATAGCCAATTCAAATTCGAATTCAAACATTTAAATTCAAACGTTCAAACATTTAAATTCAAAATTCAAATTCAAAATTTAAATATTTGATAATTGATTTAACTAATTAAATTAATTAATAATATCTTGGACCATCCAAGCCCATTACAACTACCATGCACCATTTCCCTCTTAGGTGGGCTTCCAAACTTCTTATTGGCCTAGCAACCATTATTAGGCCCAATAACTTTAATGTTATATCATCAAGACAATAAGTGTTAGTGTGTGACCCATTAGGCCCAACATAACCACTAACATAAATGGGCTTGGGCCCAACAAGCACACAACTCATTTAATGACAACACAGAGCACTAGCAATGCTTTGTTGCCTATGATCTAGTTAGGTTAATGACTTGCTCATCCTATTACATACACTTGGTAACCGTATGTATTTCCTTTCGTCTCGGTTACCTTCCCTTTAAACCTAGGGTGAGGAAATGTATCAACCCTTGCGGTTTAGGGTAAGCTTTAATTCGAAATAGGGAATCTTCAATTTATTGACTCTAAAGGCAGATCATCTCATGATCTCTTTTACTATGCATAGATTCCCGAGTCCTGTAAATGTCATCCCGATTTCTCCGGTTTACAGATAACCTAATCCCTCACAGAGATTTGAGGAATTCTTTCAGCTTATCACCCTAGGCCTGTGCTCTTTCAGGACATGCCCAAAAGTATACGTATGAGTCTCCATGTTTCAGGCAGACGAGGTATACAATCAAAACATGCCTTCTAAAACACAGTTTAGGTAACAACTTATGGTCTAAGGAAAGACATACCCAAATATTAAGAGACTGCTCTAATGATACTTTTGTAAGATCTCCTCATAGAGTCTCTTTGTGGGTCTGTTCAGTGCGAGCTATACCCTTATAGGTCCACCCTATGTAGCACCGATACGACACGCGACACGTGACACGACACGACACGACACTCCGACATGTCAATCCTAAAAAATTATGGATTTCGACACGTTGGGACACGTTTTAATATTAAATAATATTTTTAATTTATATAGTGTATATTTCATTTAATATTTAATAATTTAACAAAAAAATGAAACTAAATTAATAATACCCATCAACACGTTACAAAGATGGAAGCTTTAATAAAAAAAATAAAAACTGGGATGAGAGAGATATAATATCAGATAGAGAGAACAAATCATATTAGAGAAAGAGATCAGAGAGAATGAGATACAACAAGAGCGTAATAGGAATTGACAACAATGATGCAGAGATGATCTCTTATCTACTTAAGGGGAAAAAAGACAAAAAAATAAAATTGATATGATCAGGAAGCTTTATTAATATAATTTAATTTTAAAAGAAATTTAAAAAAATTTAAAAAAATTACGAAAATGCCATTTGACCGTGTCGGACACGGTCAAATTCGTGTGTCGGAATGGTCAACGTGTCGGAAAAAGTCAACCGCGTGTCCGACACCGTGTCGGAGCGTGTCACCGTGTCGGAGCGTGTCGAACCCGACTCTTCCTGCTTTTACAAGTGTTCGTGCTTCCTAGGGTCCACCCACGACTTTAGCTAAGACATCTCCATATCTGTAGCTCATGAGGTCTTTACCTTGTATCTGAATACAAGTAGATAAGTCGTGCTAGTCTTACCCTAGATTACTGATCCCCATTCTCAGTGTCTCTAGACGAGGAACATAAAATTAGGAATAAACATTTGGTATCCTTAAATCCTCATGTTCGTGATCTCATCACAGATACTCAAGAGGTACCTATTATATTCCAAGGGGTTTATCCAGTTACTCATATAATATATTAACAGTAATATTGAGACAAAATGAAACAGGATAAAAAGTGCTTATTATTTATTTGTGACAATATAAAAAGGTCCACATATGTCCTAGTCTAATCAAAAGATTGTCTCTAGGACATCCATATACTAACACTTCGAGATATTTTACTTTTGTTAAAGGCAATCAAGTTACTTGGAAGAGTAAGAAGCAGAAAGTTGTGGCTAGATTGAGTGCAGAAGCAGGGTTTAGAGGAATGACATATGGAGTCAGTGAGTTGTTGTAGATTAAGAGCATCCTACAAGACTTAGGAATCTTCTACAATCAGCCTATGAAGTTACATTGTGATAATAAAGCTGCTATTGAAATTTCCCATAATCCAATTCAACATGATAAAACCAAGCATGTAGAAATGGATAGGCACTTTATCAAGGAAAAGCTAGATCAAAAAATTGTTCAATTTCCCAACATCAAATCTGAAGATCAGTTAGCCGACATCTTGACAAAGGTTGTATCAGGAAAAGTGTTTGAAGAAGCAATTAGCAAGTTGAGCATGATTGATATCTATGCACCAACTTGAGGGGGAGTGTAGAAATGAAATAATATTTGTTGAGTTGTACATTTGTTGGAATTTTAATCATTGATTACACAATTATATAATCATAGGAGATTTGTATTAAATAGAATAATTTTCTTATTTGCAGTTGATTGACATAATCATAGGAGATTTGTATTAAATAGAAATAGTAATAGGTTATTTCATTTCCTTATTCATAGCTGATTGACAGCTAATTTGTAATGGACCTAGAGTCCTCATTTATGTATATAATTACCCCAGTAGAGGAAGAATAAACACACAGAGAAATATTCATGATATGGCACCATTGTTTTGACAGGAACTCTGAGATGGAATTGTGTTGAATCTGAGCTTTACAAGATTATTCCATGCTCCTTTTTTTTTATCTTCTTTTTCTTTCTTTCCATCAACCTTAGTTAATAATGTTGGGTACCCATTACTCTTTAGACTCCACAGTTTTTTGTCTCGTTTTAGACTCTGTTTTTATTTTATGGTAGCTTAGTTGTAAATAAGAACTGATTTACTTTTGCCTTTCATTTTGACGAAGGAAGCTCCCATGAAAAGGGCTTTCAGATCTCCAATAAAAGACGGTGACAAAGTGAAGAAGATCAACTAACGTTTTTTTTTAAGGCAAGACTTGGTATTTTATGAAAAAATCAACACTGTTAACTATAATTTTGGATGGAAAATCAACTCAGGAGGTAAATGATAAAGCAACTTTAGATTCAATTTTTACGCTTATTAATGGACTTAGATATAAAAAGTTATTTATAGCCTTTAGATGAGAAATTTGCTGGCATAATCTTAGTCATTGGTTAAGGATAGGTGTGTTCTCCACCAATTTGCTTCAAATTAAAAAAAAAATAGTATTAAGTAGAAATAAAAGTGCTATCTTCCTTGCTATACTTTCTATATTTTTAAATATCACAAATATCCTACTACCAAAAAAGGCATGAAAAACATTTTCTCCATACTTAATTGAAATTTCAATTTTTTTTAAAATTTCCTTTGGAGTTCCCCTAAAGGTGCCACAATTTTTTTTTGTTCATTACTAAAATCTTGCATTTCAGCTTCCAACAAATCATAGCTATTCCATGTATTTAAAGCCTCATTTTGGTTCCTTACCTGGTGCTTTAGCAACATATGCTTGATCGTGATCCTCCACTGCTTATGATAGATGCCACCAACTGAAAGGTGTTGTTCTTTGAACAAGACTTGTCATGGACTTGAAAGTGGTAAGGAACGAAGAAGATTTTTTAATCATTCTCACAAAGCAAAAAAATCCAACATTCAAAAGAAGGCCACGGAGTTGAAAACACTTTGCGGGAATAATGTTGATATAGTCATGTTTTCTCCATCAAGAAAATCTTTTAGTGAAGGAAAAAACATGAGTGTATCAGCACTAGCCCCACAAAGTGTTTTTAACTTTATCACCAATTGTGATTGTCCGATTTCTCAATTTTCTTGATATCCCATTCTGTTTTCCTTTGATTTTTCTAATGAAGATTATACTAAGAGATGAAAGTAAGGAAGCTCTACAGCGATGCACCTTTATTTGACTAGAGAAGTTTTTATAGACTAAGAAAGCATAGGTTATTTATTTCTATAATATATGAATTAAATGTGCTTTTCTTAAATTTATTTTTCTCCATCAATACTTTTTTATTTTTTTTCAAGTCAAATAAATTTAGAATTTATTTTTAATTGATGAGTATAAATTATTTAATTAAATAAAGAAAAGGAGATATCTGAGTTGTCGTCATAGTAGGTACTTCTTAAAAAAAATACTTTTTCTTTTGATCCCATATATTATATTAATTAATACAATTTAATGATACACGACTTCTTATAATTTGCCTAAGATTGTCATTAAATTTATTTTTTAAGAAAAATTAAAGGTTTATTAATTAGCAAGTAATATCGTCATTGCACCACTCGTATTCAATTTCAAAGAAACCACCTATGGCTACCCATTTCATTTATGAAGTCGGTTATGCGCTATATCATGTGTCTGGCATATTGTTTGACTTAATAACTTGCAGAAGGAGTTGAATATGCATAAATAATTTAATTTCAATTGATGGGTATAAATTATTTCATTAAGTGAAGAATTCCAGATATCTGAGTTGTCATCATTGTATGTAATTTTTTTATAAAAAAATGTTACCTTTGAAAATATACATTAATCCAAATTATTTTCTTCAATATTGTTAATGATACACGATATTTTACATTTTGCCTTAGATTTTAATTAAATTTATTTCTTAAGAGAAGTTAATCATTTATTAATTAGCTTGTTATATCTCCATTACAACACTGAGTATGTGTTCTTCATGGGAGACATTGTGTTGACTTTGATTTCAAAGAAACTATGCATTCCTACCCTTTCCAATGATGAAATTGGTTATGCCGCAACTATATCATGTGTCTATTATGTTGTTTGCCTTGGGAACTTGTTGAAGCAGTTGAATATGCATAAAAAAATTTAATTCTTAATTGATGAGTATAATTATTTCATTAAATGAGGAATCCAAGATATATGAGTTGTCATCATAGTATGTGATTTTTTTTAAAAAAAATAGTTGTTATATTTTATTATAAGTATATTCAAATTATATTAATCAATATTGTATAATGATACATTATCTTTCATATTTTGCCTTGGATTTTCATTAAATTTATTTCTTAAAAAATTTTAATTGCTTATTCATTAGTCAGTCATATCGCCAATGCACCACCGGATATGTGTTATTCATTGCAGACACTGCGTTGACATCGATTCCAAAGAAACAACCTATTGCTACCCATTTCACTTGTGAAGCGGGTTGTGCCAAAGCTCTACAATGTTTTTGTAATGTTGTTTGACGTGGAAATCTTCTAAGGATTTGTATAGACATAAATAATATCCAACCGATATTTATAACATTAATAAATTTGTAATAGCATCAAAGAAGTCTGTCTTTCGTGATAGAAGGACACATTCATACATGACATCATTATATAAGGTAATGCAAATATACAGTGCAAAAAAAGACGTACATCCATAGTCTACGAAGTTTTAAGAACAAGTTTCAAAAATCTTCATCAAGCCACTCATCAATGATAATTTTGTCGTTATGAGAAGACTCCTTGGAGTTCTAAAATCAATTTAAAAGAAGTGTCGAATAATGAACTTTTTCACGGAAATTTTTTCCGTTGAAAATTTTAGACGAAAATGTGTTCCGTTGAAAATTTTGATCGAAATATTTTTTATTTAAAATTTTGCAGGAAATATTTTCGTCGAAGATTTTTGATGGAAATGTGTTTTGTCGAGAATTTCGACGAAATTTTTTTCCGTCAAAAAGTATGATGAAAATATTTTCATCGAAATTTTTTTACGAAATTTAGATTATGTAAAGAATTTTGATGAATTGTTTTTCAATCAAATTGTTTTACAGAAATATTTTTCATCAAAACTTTTTACGAGAATTTTCAATGGAAATGTGTTTTTTTAAAAATTTTGAGGGAAATATTCTTCGCCGAAAATTCCGACCAATATTTTTTTGTCAAATATTTTCACACAAAATTTTCTGTCACGAATTTTTAGCGAAAATATTTTTCGTGGAAAATTTTCACTGGAAATGTGTTCCGTTGAAAATTTTGATAGAAATATTTTTCGCTAAAATTTTTTGCAGAAAATATTTTTCAAATAAAATTTGACAAAAAATTTCCGACAAAATTTTTTACGGAATTCTTTTCTGTCGAAAATTTTCGATGGAAATATTTTCCTTGAAAAGTTTGATGGAAATATTTCCATTTAAAGCTTCAACTGAATTTAGATTTTATCAAGAATTTTGACTGAATTTTTTTCCGAAAAAAAAATTATGTGAGTGATTATGCCCAAATCTTGTTTCATCTCTAATTTCATCTCTATTTTCGACGTAAGGTGAATTTTGTCACTATGTTCTACGAAATATTTTTCATCGATAAATTCTATCGGTATTTGAGACCTTTCTAATAATGTCACATTTAAAAATGATTTATATTTATGTGGTTTTCATATTTTAATACTAAGGTTAGATAAGTAATTTTCAATATTTCTCCCCTTAAACCTCCAATTTGGGGGAACTTTAATTTTTGGAGTATTTTAAAAAAATCCCCAATTCTTTTCCTTCATTTTTTTAAACTCACAAATAAGGGGAGGAATTAATAAAATCCTCCCCTACCCTTCTTTGTTCGGGAGTTTGGAGGGAAAGGGAAGGAATGAGATCAATGTGGGAGGGAGGGGAAGGGGGAAGGTAATTGAAGGGTATTCCCTTCCCTTAATTGGGAGTTAAAAAATGACAAGTGAGAAATTGGAGGGTCAATGAGATATTTTTATAATTTTACCATTTTTCTAAAATTAATATAATTATTATATTTTATAAATAAAAGTAAATTTAAAATTGCTAAACAAAATTATTTATGTAATTTTCACAGTAGAAAAAAAATCATATTTTCAACGAAAATTCTACGTTGAAAAACACAAAAATTATGTTAAAAAAATATTTTTCCGTCGAAATACTTTTCATCGAATGCGATAGAATTTTTATCCTATGAAATATTTTACAAAAATAAATTTTCAGTCAAACTTTTCCACATAATTTAGTTTTCGTCAAAAGTTTTGAGGAAAATGATTTGTTAAGTATTTTCAACAAAAAAAGTTCCATCAAAATTTTTGATGGAAAAAAGAATTCCTTAAAAAATTTTGACGAAAAAACTTTCATCCAAAATCTTCGATGAAAATGTGTCTCAACGAAAATATTTTTTTCAAAAATTTTGAGGGAAATGTTTCTGTGAAACTTTCAACAAAATTTTGATTCTGTAAATAATTTTGTCAGAATATTTATTTTGTCACATTTTTTTACAAAAATGCTTTCCGTCGGATTTTCAAAAATAATTTTCATCTAAATTTTTTGACGAAAATGTGTTACGTAGAAAATTTTAATACAGATGTTTTTTTGAAAAAAATTGTCGAAATTTTTTTTCTTCAAAGTTTTTTGATGGAAATGTGTTTCGTCGAAAATTTCAACGGAAATTTTTTTCATTAAAAGTATGACGAAAATATTTTCGTTAAAAACTTTTGACGGATTTTTGGATTTTGTAAAGAATTTTGACGAATTTTTTTCGTTAAAATTTTTTACATAAATGTTTCCCATCAAAACTTTTTACGAAAAAGTTTTCAATGGAAATGTGCTGCATTAAAAATTTAGAGTGAAATATTCTTCGTCGAAAATTTCGATGAATATGTTTTTTTATCAAATATTTTGATGGAATTTAGATTTTGTAAATAATTTTGATAAAAAAAAATTTCTATCAGAATTTTTTACAGAAATATTTTTCGTCAAAAATTTTCCCTGGAAATGTGTTTCGTTGAAAATTTTGATGGAAATGTTTTATGTAAAAAAATGTGACTGAAATATTTTCGACTAATTTTTTTACGGAATTGTTTTCTGTCAAAAAAATTCGACGAAAATGTTTCTGTTGAAATTTTCATTGGAATTTAGATTCAATCAAAAAATTTAACTGTATTTTTTTTCGAAAAAATTTATGTCAGTGATTTTGGCCAAATATTGTTTCGTCTCTATTTTCGACGTAATGCGATTTTTGTCAAAAATTTCGTCACTATTTTCGACGATATATTTTTCGTCGATAAATTCTGTCAATATTTGAGACTTTTCTAATAATGTCACGTTTAAAAATGATTCATCTTTATGTAGCTTTTAGATAAGTAATTTTTAATATTTTCCCACCTAAACCCCCAAATATGGGAAACTTTAATTTTAAGTGTGAGAAGAGTTTTGGAGCATTTTGCAAAAATCCTCAATTCCATTCCTCCAATTTTTTAAGGGAAAAGTGTTTATCCTTTTAAATGACACAACTTATATCCTTTCACTCTTACAAAGAAGTGGGACCCACATCTTTATTTTTTTGTCAACTATCTCTCCTCCTTTATCTATCTCTTTCTCTTTTTTAAAATGACACAATTTTACCTCCTTTAAAATGACACGCACTTTATCCATTTTTTAAACTCACAAATAAGTGAAGGGATTAATAAAACTCATTCCCTTTCTTCCCCTCCAAAAATTAACTCCCAAACAAAGCCTAAATCTCTTTCAAAGACGGGAGTTGAGCAGGTGATGATAGATATGAAAGCTGAGTAGATGGATGTAAGATTAAAAAATAACATGCACTTTTCCTGGGTCCATGCCAAGATTGATTCTATGAACAAAAAATGTGGCTTTTTTTGGTCCGCACAATATTTGATTCCACTTCAAGGCATGAAGTATTGCGTGCCTATTTAAATTAACTTATTTTAAATGTAAATTTATTTTAATCAAAACGTCCAAAGAAAAAAGAGATTCGTCCATGATAGTTTGACATTTACTGTTGTGAAATATGAGTGGGGTTATTCAACCTCTCATAGAATAGAACCCTAATTTTTTTTTTTTTTTAATTTTTATGATTTTTAAAATTTATTCTTATTCAAAACTTTTAAAAAGTTAATTTTTATTATTTATTTTAATTTATAAAATCACTCTTCTTAAATTTTGTCTTATCACACACGTGATTATTACGAAAATAATTCATTCATCTTAATCGAAGACTTCTTTACTTCACCATTCTTTGTTTTTGCCTATGTCATGTGCACTCTAGCTTTTCCTCCATGGCTTTTTCCTTAAATTCTTGGACCACACATATTTTGATCACCTTTTTCACTTCCTCTTCACAATTGGCAGTAATCACAGTTCGTGTGAACTCCACAATTGCATCTATTTCCTCCACTAAATCGTATGGCTAGCTGTTCTGCTTCTAGAGGCCAACAAATGATAGGTTCCTTGTTGCTGAAGCTCTTATGATAGAATCTCCAAGCGGGTCCCCATTAATTTGTGCACCAATAAGCCCCGTTATAATATTAATGAAAAATAATTTGGTAAATATTATAAACTGATGACTAATAAGCCATCTTTTTTCCCTAAACAAAATGTCTTTGTTATATGTATAAAGAGCTCCAATGGTATTTTTAGGGATCAAAATAGTTTAAAATATAAAATTGAAAGAACTAAAAGTGTATTAAATGAATGTTCACCATCACGCCAAAAACAAAAAACAAAAAATGTGAAGGAAAGCACACTAGTACTACAAGATTCTGAAAATGACTCTCCAAATCGCGTGGCCCAAAATTAAAATTATGAGGTGGAGTCTCAACTAATATTAAGCACGTTGTGAACTAACGGTACAGAACAATAGCATACTATTCAAGTGAAGGAAGAGGTAAATAAATAAATAAATAAATAAAGGGTTTTCTTCGTTTTGTCCTTTAACATGACACAACAAAGTTTTCTACACACATCATTTTGTGGGGCCCACACTTTTTAAAACAAAAATAAATAAATAAAAATTAAGGCACGCAAAACGAATCTCTATAACATTACACAATCACTTTTCCTACAACATAACTCTTATAAAACCCATAAATAAATAACACCAATGTTACATATATCACAAACAAGCGCCCCCGTCCGTTTGCAAATTTCATAAGAAAATGACTCCTTAGGAAGGAGAAAAAAAAAAAGTGAGAAGTGGTCTATAAGAATTTGAAAAAGTACAATATAGTAGTAAAAGCGAAGGGTTTTATAAAAGTTATGTTATAGGAAAAGTGATTGTGTTATGTTGTAGAGACTCATTTTGCGTCCCGAAGCTTTTTTTTTTCTTCAAAACATGAGGGTCCCACAAAATGTTGTGTGTAGGAAATTTTATGTGATCATGTTAAATGATGAATACAAACCCCAAAAGCAAATTAACAATTGTTGTTGTTTTACAAACTCATCACATTCCAAAACACTCAATACAATATCGGTTAAAACACCCTTGTACAACATGAGTTAAGTGTGTGTTATTTTAAAGGATATAACAATATCACATACTACAGATAGTACATAGTTATAATTTGAAGAAAAAAAAAAATTCTCATCATGTCAAGTGAACTGATTGAGGAGAGAGATTTTTTTCTTTTCTTCATATTACAACTATGTACTATTTGTAATATATAACAATCCTTTAAAACCACAAACCTTTTCCCCATACAAAACATATATTGCAATAACTGTTTATAATAAATACAGTTGAAGAAGCGAGCTCCTTATTCTCATACTGCGAATGGATTCAAGAGGATATCTGCAATTTGGTTCTTTGTTGATCCTTTAGAGTGAGTGTAACCATCTGCTTCTTTGTAAAGCACATCAATTACACGTGACAGGTTGAGAACTACCATTAAAAGAGGCTTTGGCATTTCTGCAGGTTCAAGCAATTCCGCATTGATATCCTTCCAAGCACTCGTCACTTGTCTATATAATTCGGCAATGGCATCTTGTTTTGTGACACCATGTTGTTTCATGTAGCACTCAAGAGCAGAGGCAACATGCCCTCTCTTCTGCTCAAACTAAAACAAAATGAAGGGAAGAAATATCGAACATGTTGTTTAGAATATATATGAAGGAAATTAAATCTTGGGATTATGATTAATTACCTCGCTGGAAACAATATCATCCATGAGTCTGCAAATAATTTTTGAAGCATTAACAATTTTAGGGTCATTGGTTAACCATTGGAAGGCCTTTTCTGTAGCAATATCTCCCATCCCTATGAAGGCTGTGGCTGTGAGCATATGGTAACCAGAACTTACTAGTGCAACATCCATATACTCTTCCATTGACGGAATATAATTGCTACTTAACC
The DNA here is from genome assembly GCA_032173675.1 of Gastrolobium villosum. NCBI lineage: Eukaryota > Viridiplantae > Streptophyta > Magnoliopsida > Fabales > Fabaceae > Gastrolobium > Gastrolobium villosum. The sequence continues at coordinate 1,896 of JAVKPL010010467.1, read as the reverse complement.
ATTTAGCCTCAGCAAAGTAGGCTTGGGCCAATCTTTTCAACTGGTATATATGGACACCGCAATAATTTACAAGATTAAATATGAGTTAGATACATTTGAAGAGAAAGTGTGAAGAAACTTGGGATACACCACAAAAAACTAGCTCAAAGGGTGGGAGTACCCAAGTCCTTATAAACTCCACATTAGTTGCTCATACAACCAATGTGAGACTATATATCTCAACACGCCCCCTCACGCAAGAACCCTTTAGGCTAGAAGCGTGGAAATTGCACAGACCCAATTTTTGATTTACTTTTTTGTGCTTTTGTTTTAATTCCACTTTAAAGTGGGGGACGGTGAGGCTATGATACCATGTCAAGAACCTTGGGATACATCACCCCAAAAGCTAGCTCAAATAGTGGGAGTGCCCAAGTCCTTATAAACTCCACATTAGTTGCTCATACAACCAATGTGAGATTATATATCTCAACACAGAGATCATGTCTTAAATGTTCCTACTTAAATCCTTTTAAAATGAAGAGAACACTTGGAAAAAGGCAAACAGAATCAGAATTTTACCTCATTTTTTGCATAGATTACACAGAATGCTCTTCCTTCCTTGGTCATCTCTTGTTCAATTTCTTTATAAACACCCAAGAGTTCTTGGTAGTAAAATTTAATGTATTCTGGCAAAAAATCCAGGCAGCTGATATCCCACCTAAAATGTCCATCAATTATGAAAAGGTTATCAAAATGTTAACAGCTTTCGCCCTAGAACTATAATTCAGTTGGGAAATAAAAGTGAACATTTCGTAGTTAATTCGAAGCAAAAAGAATTCTTATGTTTAGGGGTGGCAATTTGGGTTGACCCGCCACGCCAAAAAATATGGGTTGAAAAAATGAACCCAACCCATTTTATGGTGGGTTGGCGGGTCAACCACCAACCCGCCAATTAAAAAAAAATTAATTAAAATTTAAAAATAAATTGTATTTTATGAATTTTCTAATATTATTTTATTTTATTTTACATTTCTCTATATTTTTTTAGTCTCAATCTTAAATGTATACTAAGATTTGTCAAACATTCCTTAGGAACTTATATATAGATAACATTTGTCATAAATAAAATTATTATTTTCTATTTTTTTAGGAAGTACTAGGATAAAAAAAATTGGATATCACAAAATTTAAGGACTAATAAAAATACTACCTATTTGTAAAAAACAAAAAAAAAAAAAACAAAAAACAAAAAACAAAATTATAACCCGGCGGGTCAACCCATCCCGCGACGGGTTGAACCCGTTTTGACCAATTTATAGGCGGGGCGGGTTGAAGTGGGTTGGTGGGTTGAAAACCTCAAACCAACCCGCCTCGTTTTGGCGGGTTGGCGGGTTGACCCGCCGGACTCAACCCATATTGCCACCCCTACTTATGTTGCAGGAATTCCTGTAACAACAAAATAACTATATACTTCGGTAGTACATATTCATATATTCCTGCAAAAAAAAAAAAATATATAACTATGTATTACGGGTAGTATATATAGTTATAATAATAAAGTTTTTTTTTCACATCCCTCCCTTATAATTATGTACTACTCATAATACATAACTTTTTATTTATTTTTTATAGCAAATCTTTTGCAGCAACACGAGAAAAAAGGAACCCTAATTCAAAAACCCAAACCTGTCTATTGCTTCGCTGAAAAGTTGTAGCTCTTCAAAAGTACCATAGGCATCATATATATCATCCATTACTGATGCCATAGATATCACCTTGGTCATTAGCCTTCTACCGAGAGAGTATTGGGGCTCAAAAAACACTCCCAATATCCAGAAGTAACCTTCCACAATCCTATTGCGTGCAAAAGGCAGTTTTGTTGCAAAATCCAAATCTTTCCACCACCTAATTCATTAA
>JAVKPL010010466.1:0-42998 GCA_032173675.1 Gastrolobium villosum | reverse complement strand
AGCTTTGTGAAAATCTACATTGTCTTGTAGGGAAAGGAAGCCCAAAAAGCATCAAAAGAAGGAAGAAGATTCTGGAGGAGAAAATTGCCCAAGTGTTGAGCGCTAAAACGGCCACACTGACCGTTTTAGCGCGCTGCTGCAGTTCGAAGGAGGAAGTTACTGGTGCTGAGCGCTAAAACGTCCACACAGACCGTTTTAGCGCGCTGCTGCAAATCAGAATTGGAAGCCTCTGGAGCTCAGCGCTAAAACGCTTACACTGAGCGTTTTAGCGCTCTAATGTGCAATTCTTCTCTGTTCTGAAACGCTAAAACGTTCGAATCAAGCGTTTTAGCGTTGAAGTCAGTTGAAAGCAGTTGGGAGGTTATCAGCCATGGACGCTAAAACGCTCATTCAGACCGTTTTAGCGCCCAAGTCAGTTGAAAGCAGTTGGTCACGCATCAAGCCGGACGCTAAAACGCCCAGTTATGACCGTTTTAGCGTCCACATTGTTTTTCAGCAGACTTGTAACACTATAAAAGGCAAAAGGCCTGAAAAAAAAGACATATCTAGATAGTTTTCTCTCTCTCCATTGTCTACTCTCCTCTCATATATCAGATCTTAGGATCTGAATTCTTTTCTTTTTACACAATAATTCTTAGGAGTAGTGTAGCATTGCAATTGAAGATTGAAGATTCACTACCATGACAATGGAGTTTGTTCTTTCTTCTTCTCTTGTATTTACTTTCATTATGTCTGAGTAGAGTCCTTTGTAGTCTGATTCAATGGAACTCAAGTGTGTATTTATGAATAATTAATGTGAAGTTATGTTTTCCTATTATGTGACTTGTATGAAGTTGTCTTGATCAATCATTCTTGTTTATGAAATGATGTAGAACAGACATGTTTGCATTGTTTTAAAGTTGACAACTTCATCATTAGTATTATAGTAGTCAAGACATTGATGCTATAATATTAATGTAATCTTAAGACCTTAGTAATTAATGCAAGTATTATGAAAGGAATCACCAAGACATTGGGGTTTCTGATTAATGTACCCATCAAGGTAGTAAGACATTACATCTTGATGATAAGTAAAAGGTTGATTAACATCACATGATAGAGAAGTCATGATGGAAATTGATTCATTCATAAATTCATACTTGAGGGAGATTGATATCTGACTACTGTTTTAAATTATATTCATATCTTTGTGTTTTAAACTTATCTTATTTTATGCAATTACATTTCTAGTGACAAGAAACTCATGCAAATCAAATCTTTTTGGTTGACTCAAATCAATAACAAGTGGATAATCAGTGCTTGACACAATTCCTCGTGGGAACGATCTTTACTTATCATTTTTATTACTTGTATGACTAGTGCACTTGCTAATTGGACAACAAGTTTTTGGCGCCGTTGCCGGGGAATTGATGTTCAACATTGATGAACACCATCAGTTGTTGAGATTGAGTCTTTTAATTTTCAGCAATTTTAATTTTTGTTGTATGAATCTTGGTGCTCTTGTAATTCTGGTGTATGCAAGGTACTTTTGATCAAAACTCTTTGTTGTTTGATCCAGAATTAGAAAGGACACTTAGAAGGAGAAGAAGGGCAGCCAGAAGAAGGCAGCAATTGTTAGACAGTGGTGAAACAAGTGCTACAGTACAGGCAGAAAATATGGCAGAAAATCATGTGCAACAACCACAAAGGACATTGGGGGATTACATGACTCCTGCTGTCATTCCACCTATTGGAAGTGTGGTTAGACCTACTGTGGAGCCAAATAATTTTGAACTGAAACCTGCATTGGTGCAGTTGGTGCAAAAGGAGCAGTTTGCTGGAACAAGTGCAGAAGATCCATATCTGCATATTGAAAATTTCTTATTGTTGAGTGATACTGTGAAGATTAATGGTGTGACAAGAGATGCTATTCTGTTGAGGTTATTCACTCATTCACTGAAGGATGATGCCAGAAGGTGGTTGCAGTCATTGCCACAAGGAAGCATTACTACTTGGGATGATTTGCAAACCAAGTTTCTGGCCAGATTTTTCTCAGCATCTAAGAGAGCAAAGTTGAAGGATGAGATTACAGGCTTTAAGCAAAAAGAGTCAGAATCTATTTATGAGGCCTGGGAAAGGTTCAAGACACTGTTGAGGAAATGTCCTCAACATGGAATAGAAGTGTGGAATCAAGCAGCAATCTTCCTGCAGGGAATGACTACCAACACTAGGACATTGGTGAATGCCACTGCTGGTGGGTCATTGACAACCAAAACTCCTGAGGAGGCACTTGATATTTTTGAATCTTTGGCATCTCAAGAATTTGACAATGCTCCAGTGGCTGAGAGGAGAACAGGAATCATTAAGTTGGATGGGTATGATGCCTTGTTAGCCAAGAAATGATCAACTGATGCAGACTCAGAAAGAGCAACAGCAGCAATTGGATGCTCTCACTAAGCAACTATCCAATCAAAAGGTTGCTTCAGTGGACACCAATTCTGTGTGTGCAATCTGTGGAAAAAGTCATGTAACAGATGATTGTGATTATGGGGGATCAACAGAACAAGCTGAAGTCAATGGAGTGTGGTATGATCAGAGGAACCCTAACACTCAGGGGCGAAATTTATATGTGCCACCATGGAAGAACAGAAATCAACACCCTGGGTTCAGTTACAGTTCCAACCATCAGTTAAATCCTCCTCCACCACATACACAACAATTAGGAGATTCTTCAGCATGGGAGAAAGCCTTTGCCCAGTTGTCCAAAACTACTCAAGATTTTATTCAAGGATCCAATTCTTTCAGGGAAGAAACATCTGCATTCATGCAAGAGACTAAAACTTCATTCAGGAATCAAGAAGCATCCATTAGGAATCTGGAGACACAGATTGGTCAGATTTCAAGACAGATATCTGAAAGATCACAGGGCAAGTTTCCTGGTGATACCATGGTGAATCCAAAGGAGCATTGCAAAGCTATTACCACAAGAAGTGGGCTTGTGCTTCAGCCTGTTCAAAAGAAGGTGGAGGATAAGAAGGATGAAGAAGAAGTCATTATAAAGGATGTAGTAGAAGAGGATGAACAAGAAATAGTGAAGGAAGATAAGGAGAAAAATAAGGCAGTAGTTGAAAATAATTCTTCACCCAAGAAGATGATGAAGTGGGAGAAAAAGAAAATGGTTGATAAACAAGATCAGCCCATTAACTTGTCTCCCTATGCCAAGATTCCTTATCCCCAAAGGTTGAAGCAAGAAATCCAGAAACAACATTATGCAAGATTTCTGGATATTTTTAAGAAGTTACAGATTAACATTCCATTTGCTGAAGCCTTGGAGAACATGCCTCACTATGCAAAGTTCATGAAAGATATTTTGTCAAAGAAGAGGAAATTGAAGGATGGTGAGACAGTAGCTTTAACAGAAGAATGTAGTGCCCTTATCCAGAAGAAACTTCCACCAAAAATGAAAGATCCAGGAAGTTTTAGCATCCCTATTGCTATTGGAGATGTGGAAGTAGGGAAGGCACTTTGTGATTTGGGGGCTAGCATAAATCTGATGCCATTGACTGTATGTAGAGCCTTGGGAATCAATACACTGAAGGAGACCAACCTGATTCTACACCTTGCAGATAGGTCTATCAAGAGACCAGAAGGTGTGGTTGAAGATGTGTTGGTTAAGGTTGATAAGTTCATATTTCCAGTGGACTTTGTGATTTTAGATATGGAAGCAGAAGATACAGAAAGCCCTCTACTTCTAGGGAGGCCATTCTTAGCAACTGCTAGATCCTTGATTGATGTTGAACAAGGAAAGCTTATGCTAAGGGTGAATGAAGAGACAGTAACCATTGATGTGTTTGAAGCAATTAAACATCCTGTAGATGTTGAGGATTGTTTCAGGATTGATATCATCCAGGAGGTTGTAGATGAAGTAACAGGGGAAGAGAATCTGTTACTGGAGGACGACCAATGTAAAGAAGAAAACAATGGGGAAAATTTTCAGGAGGAACTAGTAGTTGAAGAGCTTGAACAGAAGGTAGATGATATTCCTAAGGGGGCACCTAAGGTAGAGTTAAAAGAACTACCATCAAATCTGAAATATGTGTTCCTAGGGGATGATCAAACATATCCAGCCATCATTAATGCATCCTTATCTGAGAGGGAGGAGATGAAGTTGGTGGAGGTTCTTAAGAAGAACAAGACAGCCATGGGTTGGTCATTCTCTGATCTTAAGGGCATCAACCCTTCATTCTGCACTCACAAGATATTGATGGAGGAAGAAGTCAAACCAGTAAGGCAACCACAGAGGAGACTTAATCCCACTTTGAAAGAGGTGGTGAGGAAGGAAGTGGTGAAGTTACTTGATGTTGGAATGATTTACCCTATTTCAGACAGTGCTTGGGTGAGTCCAGTTCAAACAGTACCCAAGAAAGGAGGGATGACTGTGGTGAGAAATGAGAATAATGAACTGATTCCTACAAGGACAGTGACTGGCTGGAGGATGTGTGTTGACTACCGGAGACTCAACAAAGCAACAAGGAAGGATCATTTTCCTATTCCATTCTTGGACCAGATGTTGGAGAGATTAGCAGGACATGCTTTCTACTGTTTTCTGGACGGATACTCAGGGTATAATCAGATAGCTGTGGCTCCAGAAGATCAGGAGAAGACTGCATTTACTTGCCCCTATGGAATCTTTGCATACCGGAGAATGCCTTTTGGTCTGTGCAATGCACCGGCAACATTTCAAAGGTGCATGCTTTCCATATTCTCTGACATGGTAGAAAGATGTATTGAGATATTCATGGATGATTTCTCTGTTTTTGGTCCTACTTTTGATGCATGCTTAGAAAACTTAGACAGTGTTTTGAAAAGATGCCAAGATTGTAATCTTGTGCTGAATTGGGAGAAATGTCACTTCATGGTGACAGAGGGTATTGTTTTGGGACACAAAGTGTCCAAGAGGCATTGAAGTAGACAAAGCCAAAATTTCTGTCATTGAAAAACTACCTCCTCCCATAAATGTGAAAGGTGTGAGAAGTTTTCTAGGACATGCAGGTTTTTACCGCCGTTTCATAAAAGATTTTTCCAAAATAGCAAAACCATTGTGCAAGCTTTTAGCAAAAGATCAAGAATTCCTGTTTACTGATGATTGCTTGCATGCATTTAATGTGTTGAAGGACAAGTTAATTACTGCACCCATAATCATGGCACCTGATTTTTCATTACCTTTTGAACTTATGTGTGATGCCAGTGATTTTGCTGTGGGAGTAGTACTAGGTCAAAGGAAGGATAAATTATTGCATGTTATATATTATGCCAGTAAAATTCTGAATGAAGCACAAAAGAATTATGCAACAACAGAAAAGGAATTATTGGCTATAGTATATGCATTTGATAAATTCCGGTCATATCTGCTAGGGTCCAAAGTTATTGTTTATACTGACCATGCAGCATTGAAGTACTTGTTAGCCAAACAGGATGCCAAACCAAGGTTGCTCCGGTGGATGTTACTTCTGCAGGAATTTGAAGTAGAGATAAAGGACAAGAAAGGAGTGGAGAACTTGGTAGCTGATCATTTATCAAGGATCACAGTGACAGATTTACAGGAAGGTCCAGAGGTAGTGATTAGAGAGGAGTTTCCAGATGAACAAGTGCTGGCCATTAGTACTGTTGCACAGATGGTGCATGATAAAGTTTTGTCTGTTGACACTCCACCATGGTTTGCTGATTTTGCCAATTTTAGAGCTGCTGGAGCCATGCCAAAGGATTTCACTTATCTGCAGAGAAATTTTTTTTTGTATGATGTGAAGAGATACATCTGGGATGAACCATTTCTCTTTTATAGATGTTCTGATGGAGTCATAAGGAGATGTATTCCAGAGGAAGAGCAGAAGGGGATTTTATGGCACTGCCATGGTTCAGCTTATGGTGGTCACTTTGCAGGAGAAAGAACCGCAGCCAAGGTTTTGATGAGTGGTTTTTACTGGCCTACATTACAAGGATGCCAGAAAATATGTGGAGGCATGTGACAATTGCCAAAGAACCGGGAACATCTCCAGAAGACATGAAATGCCTTTAAACAACATTCTGGAGGTGGAGGTTTTTGATGTTTGGGGTATGGATTTTATGAGACCTTTCCCATCCTTGTAAATCTAACAAGCCAGTAAATGACAGACATCAAAACAGGTGTTGAATATGCTCTTGCAAAATAGAATGGTTCATCCCACAAACTTCATCCTTTTGCAAAGCATGACATTCTCCACTCCTTTCTTGAATGGCTCTGAATTCCAAATCTATGCAATTCTTCTTGTTCAACAAAAAGTTCCTGCTTAACATAGTCATCAATCACTCATAGAGATTTCATGGCATCATTTCATGTCTTTATGTTTGGCAAAATCATCAAACCATGCCTGGAGTGTCAATATCACACATGTTGTCTAATGGCAGTAAAAACTAATCACTATCTCTGGAACCTTGGTAGTTTATCCTGACCACAAGTTTGTGGGTCTCCACTCCTTCTTGTCCTTTATCTCTACTTCAAATTCTCTGCAGAAGTAACATCCACCGGAAACCTTATTGGTTTGGCATCCTGTATGCCATGGCTAACAAGTACTTCAATGCTGCATGGTCAATGTATAAACAATAACTTTGGACCCTAGCAGATATGACCAGAAATTTATCTTTTCTGTTGTTGCATAATTCTTTTGTGCTTCATTCAGAATTTTACTGGCATAGTATATAACATGCAATAATTTATCCTTCTTTTGACCTAGTACTACTCCCACAGCAAAATCACTGGCATCACACATAAGTTCAAAAGGTAATGAAAAATCAGGTGCCATGATTATGGGTGCAGTAATTAACTTGTCCTTCAACACATTAAATGCATGCAAGCAATCATCAGTAAACAGGAATTCTTGATCTTTTGCTAAAAGCTTGCACAATGGTTTTGCTATTTTGGAAAAATCTTTTATGAAACGGCGGTAAAAACCTGCATGTCCTAGAAAACTTCTCACACCTTTCACATTTATGGGAGGAGGTAGTTTTTCAATGACAGAAATTTTTGCTTTGTCTACTTCAATGCCTCTGCTGGACACTTTGTGTCCCAAAACAATACCCTCCGTCACCATGAAGTGACATTTCTCCCAATTCAGCACAAGATTACAATCTTGGCATCTTTTCAAAACACTGTCTAAGTTTTCTAAGCATGCATCAAAAGTAGGACCAAAAACAGAGAAATCATCCATGAATATCTCAATACATCTTTCTACCATGTCAGAGAATATGGAAAGCATGCACCTTTGAAATGTTGCCGGTGCATTGCACAGACCAAAAGGCATTCTCCGGTATGCAAAGATTCCATAGGGGCAAGTAAATGCAGTCTTCTCCTGATCTTCTGGAGCCACAGCTATCTGATTATACCCTGAGTATCCGTCCAGAAAACAGTAGAAAGCATGTCCTGCTAATCTCTCCAACATTTGGTCCAAGAATGGAATAGGAAAATGATCCTTCCTTGTTGCTTTGTTGAGTCTCCGGTAGTCAACACACATCCTCCAGCCAGTTACTGTCCTTGTAGGAATCAGTTCATTATTCTCATTTTTCACCACAGTCATCCCTCCTTTCTTGGGTACTGTTTGAACTGGACTCACCCAAGCACTGTCTGAAATAGGGTAAATCATTCCAGCATCAAGTAACTTCACCACTTCCTTCCTCACCACCTCTTTCAAAGTGGGATTAAGTCTCCTCTGTGGTTGCCTTACTGGTTTGACTTCCTCCTCCATCAATATCTTGTGAGTGCAGAATGAAGGGTTGATGCCCTTAAGATCAGAAAATGACCAACCCATGGTTGTCTTGTTCTTCTTAAGAACCTCCACCAACTTCATCTCCTCCCTCTCAGATAAGGATGCATTAATGATGGCTGGATATGTTTGATCATCCCCTAGGAACACATATTTCAGATTTGATGGTAGCTCTTTTAACTCTACCTTAGGTGCCCCCTTAGGAATATCATCTACCTTCTGTTCAAGCTCTTCAACTACTAGTTCCTCCTGAAAATCTTCCCCATTGTTTTCTTCTCTACATTGGTCGTCCTCCGATAACAGATTCTCTTCCCCTGTTACTTCATCTACAACCTCCTGGATGATATCAATCCTGAAACAATCCTCAACATCTACAGGATGTTTAATTGCTTCAAACACATCAATGGTTACTGTCTCTTCATTCACCCTTAGCATAAGCTTTCCTTGTTCAACATCAATCAAGGATCTAGCAGTTGCTAAGAATGGCCTCCCTAGAAGTAGAGGGCTTTCTGTATCTTCTGCTTCCATATCTAAAATCACAAAGTCCACTGGAAATATGAACTTATCAACCTTAACCAACACATCTTCAACCACACCTTCTGGTCTCTTGATAGACCTATCTGCAAGGTGTAGAATCAGGTTGGTCTCTTTCAGTGTATTGATTCCCAAGGCTCTACATACAGTCAATGGCATCAGATTTATGCTAGCCCCCAAATCACAAAGTGCCTTCCCTACTTCCACATCTCCAATAGCAATAGGGATGCTAAAACTTCCTGGATCTTTCATTTTTGGTGGAAGTTTCTTCTGGATAAGGGCACTACATTCTTCTGTTAAAGCTACTGTCTCGCCATCCTTCAATTTCCTCTTCTTTGACAGAATATCTTTCATGAACTTTGCATAGTGAGGCATGTTCTCCAAGGCTTCAGCTAATGGAATGCTAATCTGTATCTTCTTAAAAATATCCAGAAATCTTGCATAATGTTGTTTCTGGATTTCTTGCTTCAACCTTTGGGGATAAGGAATCTTGGCATAGGGAGACAAGTTAATGGGCTGATCTTGTTTATCAACCATTTTCTTTTTCTCCCACTTCATCATCTTCTTGGGTGAAGAATTATTTTCAACTACTGCCTTATTTTTCTCCTTATCTTCCTTCACTATTTCTTCTTCATCCTCTTCTACTACATCCTCTACAATGACTTCTTCTTCATTCTTTTTATCCTTCATCTTCTTTTGAACAGGCTGAAGCACAAGTCCACTTCTTGTGGTAATAGCTTTACAATGCTCCTTTGGATTCACCATGGTATCACCAGGAAACTTGCCCTGTGATCTTTCAGATATCTGTCTTGAAATCTGACCAATCTGTGTCTCCAGATTCCTAATGGATGCTTCTTGATTCCTGAATGAAGTTTTAGTCTCTTGCATGAATGCAGATGTTTCTTCCCTGAAAGAATTGGATCCTTGAATAAAATCCTGAGTAGTTTTGGACAACTGGGCAAAGGCTTTCTCCCATGCTGAAGAATCTCCTAATTGTTGTGTATGTGGTGGAGGAGGATTTAACTGATGGTTGGAACTGTAACTGAACCCAGGGTGTTGATTTCTGTTCTTCCATGGTGGCACATATAAATTTCGCCCCTGAGTGTTAGGGTTCCTCTGATCATACCACACTCCATTGACTTCAGCTTGTTCTGTTGATCCCCCATAATCACAATCTTCTGTCACATGACTTTTTCCACAGATTGCACACACAGAATTGGTGTCCACTGAAGCAACCTTTTGATTGGATAGTTGCTTAGTGAGAGCATCCAATTGCTGCTGTTGCTCTTTCTGAGTCTGCATCAGTTGATCATTTTTGGCTAACAAGGCATCATACCCATCCAACTTAATGATTCCTGTTCTCCTCTCAGCCACTGGAGCATTGTCAAATTCTTGAGATGCCAAAGATTCAAAAATATCAAGTGCCTCCTCAGGAGTTTTGGTTGTCAATGACCCACCAGCAGTGGCATTCACCAATGTTCTAGTGTTGGTAGTCATTCCCTGCAGGAAGATTGCTGCTTGATTCCACACTTCTATTCCATGTTGGGGACATTTCCTCAATAGTGTCTTGAACCTTTCCCAGGCCTCATAAATAGATTCTGACTTTTTTTGCTTAAAGCCTGTAATCTCATCCTTCAACTTTGCTCTCTTAGATGCTGAGAAAAATCTGGCCAGAAACTTGGTTTGCAAATCATCCCAAGTAGTAATGCTTCCTTGTGGCAATGACTGCAACCACCTTCTGGCATCATCCTTCAGTGAATGAGTGAATAACCTCAACAGAATAGCATCTCTTGTCACACCATTAATCTTCACAGTATCACTCAACAATAAGAAATTTTCAATGTGCAGATATGGATCTTCTGCACTTGTTCCAGCAAACTGCTCCTTTTGCACCAACTGCACCAATGCAGGTTTCAGTTCAAAATTATTTGGCTCCACAGTAGGTCTAACCACACTTCCAATAGGTGGAATGACAACAGGAGTCATGTAATCCCCCAATGTCCTTTGTGGTTGTTGCACATGATTTTCTGCCATATTTTCTGCCTGTACTGTAGCACTTGTTTCACCACTGTCTAACAATTGCTGCCTTCTTCTGGCTGCCCTTCTTCTCCTTCTAAGTGTCCTTTCTAATTCTGGATCAAACAACAAAGAGTTTTGATCAAAAGTACCTTGCATACACCAGAATTACAAGAGCACCAAGATTCATACAACAAAAATTAAAAATGCTGAAAATTAAAAGACTCAATCTCAACAACTGATGGTGTTCATCAATGTTGAACATCAATTCCCCGGCAACGGTGCCAAAAACTTGTTGTCCAATTAGCAAGTACACTATTCATACAAGTAATAAAAATGATAAGTAAAGATCGTTCCCAGGAGGAATTGTGTCAAGCACTGATTATCCACTTGTTATTGATTTGAGTCAACCAAAAAGATTTGATTTGCATGAGTTTCTTGTCACTAGAAATGTAATTGTATAAAATAAGATAAGTTTAAAACACAAAGATATGAATATAATTTAAAAATAGTAGTCAGATATCAATTTCCCTCAAGTATGAATTTATGAATGAATCAATTTCCATCATGACTTCTCTATCATGTGATGTTAATCAACCTTTTACTTATCATCAAGATGTAATGTCTTACTACCTTGATGGGTACATTAATCAGAAACCCCAATGTCTTGGTGATTCCTTTCATAATACTTGCATTAATTACTAAGGTCTTAAGATTACATTAATATTATAGCATCAATGTCTTGACTACTATAATACTAATGATGAAGTTGTCAACTTTAAAACAATGCAAACATGTCTGTTCTACATCATTTCATAAACAAGAATGATTAATCAAGACAACTTCATACAAGTCACATAATAGGAAAACATAACTTCACATTAATTATTCATAAATACACACTTGAGTTCCATTGAATCAGACTACAAAGGACTCTACTCAGACATAATGAAAGTAAATACAAGAGAAGAAGAAAGAACAAACTTCATTGTCATGGTAGTGAATCTTCAATCTTCAATTGCAATGCTATACTACTCCTAAGAATTATTGTTTAAAAAGAAAGAATTCAGATCCTAAGATCTGATATATGAGAGGAGAGTGGACAATAGAGAGAGGAAAAACTATCTAGTCCCTGCTTTTTCTCAGCCCTTTTTCCTTTTATAGTGTTACAAATCTGCTGAAAAATAATGTGGACGCTAAAACGGTCATAACTGGGCGTTTTAGCGTCCGGCTTGATGCGTGACTAACTGCTTTCAACTGACTTGGGCGCTAAAACGATCTGAATGAGCATTTTAGCGTCCATGGCTGATAACCTCCCAACTGCTTTCAACTGACTTCAATGCTAAAACGCTTGATTCGAACGTTTTAGCGTTTCAGAACAGAGAGGAATTGCACATTAGAGCGCTAAAACGCTCAGTGTAAGCGTTTTAGCGCTGAGCTCTAGAGGCTTCCAATTCTGATTTGCAGCAGCGCACTAAATCGGTCTGTGTGGACGTTTTAGCACTCAGCACCAGTAACTTCCTTCTTCAAACTGCAGCAGAGTGCTAAAACGGTCAGTGTGGCCGTTTTAGCGCTCAACACTTGGGCAATTTTCTCCTCCAGAATCTTCTTCCTTCTTTTGATGCTTTTTGGGCTTCCTTTCCCTACAAGACAATGTAGATTTTCACAAAGCTCTCAGAACTTGTAATTCAGGAAATATTAAGGCATTAACCTCCTTATTCAACCAATTATTCATACAAATTAATCCTAATTTGTGCTGAAAAACCTGATGAACCAGGGGTTTATCACTACAATTTAGAAAAAGGACCTAGAAGAGATATTTAAGTACATTAGGAAATCTAGTATAATAGGAGGAACAAATATAAGTTATAGAACTTGACATCACTAAAAGATAGTAGAAATTGATGTGGATACGAATTGTGACATAATGTACCTTAAGCACCATGAGAAAATTGTAGACGCTAAGAGCACACGGTTAGACTGATAACTAGAAATGGCTTATTCAAAGCAGCAGGAAACCAAACTAATCTTTTCTTGAAAGAAAAGTCTAAATCACGATTAGAATAAGTCTTCCACAAAGTAAGCAATGTTAGCACCTTTGAGTAATATATTAAGGTGTTACAAATTGCGTGAGGTGGCAGTGGGACTCACCCCACTTAAGTTAAGTCATGACACATGGACCAAGTCCACTATTCATCATCATTTTCCTCCCTCTCTCTTCAAAACCTTGAACCACCCCCCACCATTGCCATTTTTCTTCCAAATCTTCTTTCCATCATAACTCCTTCAATACTATCTCAAATCAAGCAAAGTTTGTCACCAAAGTTGATGGAAACATCATCCGAACACATCCCACCGATTAGTTTTCCTTGGAACTCACTCATTTGAGAGAAAAGGGGCAAAATCAGCCACGAGAAAGTGAGGAGTTTTTGAGGTTTTGGAGTTGTGTGTTCAAGCCATTGCTTGGGGATCACTTGGAGGGGTCCTAGGCCAAGCTTGTGAGTATATTTCAACACATTTTATTGGTTGATTCATGAATCTAAAATTTGAAAACCTAGAGCACGAGTTGTATGATTGATGTAGTTAGAGAGCTAAAATGAAAATTGTGTATTAGATAATTATGGCTTAGAATGATGTTTTACAGTGATTGATGTGATAAAAATTATTGGAAAAATTGAGATTTTAACTTGGTGAATTTTTTGTTGTGGTTCATGACTTTGTGAATTTGATTAGTTGTAGGATTGTGTAATTGAGTTGTTGAGTGTTTGTATGAGTTAATAGTAGTATTGTATGATGTGTGGGAATGTTGAATTGGATTGAATAACCCTTGGTGTAAGGCCGTGAACATTTCGGCCAAGTAAGAAAATTAGGGGGTTTGATATTGTGAAATTATGTGATTGATGTGTTGTAGTATTAATTGGTATTTGGATGAGTTGTGTGATGAGTGGATGCATGGAAAATTAAAGGAACAATACTTGGAGTGTGTGAGAGTGTATGTTGGACGTAGAAGGAAATAAATGGGAAAAATGATGTTGTGATGGAAAGTGGGACCTAAACTGGTGTTGTGGTAGCCTTAGGATGCTAAAGAAAAATTAAAAGAAAATTTAGAAAAATATTTTGTAAAATTGGCCTATGTTGGTCGAACCATATGTTGGGAGGGGGAGGAATTTTGGTGTTTTGTAATCTTGGTAGATTGCACTATGTATTGATAATCCTTGTGTGGTCATTGTAGGAAGCCTCCTGCGGAATTGAACTCGGAACCGTGAGCTTGGTGGGTTGCCTTTGGTCTCGGACCAAAAGGATTTTGGTAAGTGGTCCAGAACCTATGCATGTGTAATTGATGAATTTGCATATATCTTGGTTGGTTGATATTGAAATGGAAATGGCCTACGTGTAGGCATTTCTGGTGAACCAAGCTTGGTGATATTGTGCTTGGGAGCTATCAAGCAGAGGAGATTATTCGGGTAATCCCTGGTTCTGGGGTTTAATCCCCGTGTGTGCTCCACCAAGCTATCACACGAGTCATAAAGTTCTCGTTTGCTCCGGATATCGCCGTTTGAAGTTGGACAAGCAACGCTGCCAGCCAACCCCAAAATAGCTCCAAACATCCCTCACTAAATGAATTACTGCAGAAAATCTGCTCAACCAATTGCTATCAAATTTTTATACAACAAAATAAACACCAAGATTCGATTTGATATACCATACACCTAATTTGACCATGAAATGAAGCGGGAATAAATTTCCCAAAACCAGTCCAGAACTGCCACATATGCAGTAAACAAATGGGCAGTTTGTGTTCTTTGCCTTCTCCAGGCCGACTCCCAAACCATAATTTTACCAAATTTTACCACAAGATAGAGGACATCTCAAACTTCAAAACAGAGTATGGCAAGTCCATATCGGACCTCTGTGGAGGGAGATATGCTCTCCCGAAGTTCGCCTAAAGAATGCCAATTTACAGAAAATTCGTCAGAGTTTCCTTTGTTTTTACAAAAATCCCCAAATTGCAAATGTATTCTAAGACCTCAAATGTACCTAATAATCAATGGGTGGCACACACAAGAATCAAAAATGGCTTGGGGCACTTACAACCCATCACAGTTTATAGTTATTACACACTTCGTATCGTATCGCTTACTTTATTAACACTTGACTTATTTCAATCATCAATGTCCAATTACATGCATTTTCTAAGCATACACATAATCATAATCCTAAAATAGGACTATTGCCCTTTCATCATATTACATCAAGTATCCAGGTACAATTACAACATCTCCATTACATATTACAACTTATAATTCATAAACTTCAATTACAACATAAAGCATAAACTTAAAATGACATATACCACTAGACTTAGGTAAAATGACATGAACAAATATGACACTGAATCTCATCCTAAATACATATACAATGTTCATGCCCTAAGTCTAGCCTAGGCCCAGTGGCCATCAAAATGCAAAATATAAAGTCCTCCAACGACTCATCCTACGGGCTTCTTGCCCGCCGCTCCAGCACCACTGCTACCTCATGAAATAAAGTCCCGAAGACAGGGTGAGATATACGAATATATCTCAGTAACCCAGAGGTTCTGGAGAATACTCCGCCCAATGGCTCACTTTGATGCATATAAATAACATAAAATAACATCTTGAAAAACAGGATAAAGCAAGGGATTTAGAGAAACTGGGGATTATAGGGATACAAAATATGACGAAGCTGGAATGGTCGATGCCAATACCACGCAACTTCCTGCCTAATGGCTCGGTATATAAGCCTATGGGTCTCATCCAAGGTGTGTTCCTAGAACAACAAACCAAGGTACCCCTCCATACACCTGAGACTTCCTAGTGTGCTCATATCAGGATTACATACCACGAACCTAGGTCAGCTGGAACTCCCTCTCGGAGACCTATCCAGTGGAAGTCTGTAACGCCCGAAAGCAAACTGTCTACTGGGCAGAGACTCGGTACATCCTATGTACCAACATACATACTAAATGCATGATGATGTTATTCTACATTACTTACATACACTTCCTACCATCACCCTCAACGGGCATGGTGGAACACACAAAAGGATCAAGCCCCAGTACCAAGAGGTTACCTGTATAGTCCTCTTCACTTAGCTCCCAGTAATGTATTCTCCGAGCTCTTTATACAGGAGAAATGCCTACATAGAGGACATTCCCAATTACTTAAAATTCATACAACACATGCAAGTTATCAATTATACAAGCATGGTTCCAATTACTTACCTTATTCCCACTTGGTCCAGGACCAAGGGCAATCCACCGAACTCACGGTTCGGGATTCAAATCTACGTACGGTAACCTACAACAACCATGTACGAATCATCAGTACATGGAAAATTTACCAAAATACGAAAACATCAAAAATCCACCCCTCCACCATGTAGGTTCGGTCAACAAGGTTTTTTTTTACATTTTCTTTTTCTAAATTTTCTTTCTCATTTTCTTAGGCATTCTTAGGACATCAAAAGGCCATATCAATTGTCACTTTTCATTTTTCGTCATTAAAATGTCGTTTTGCCTAATATTTTGCTCTAGGTCCAATTAACCACTCAACACTACCAATTATTTTTCCATTGGTTTTCCAAACTTCTAACCACCACACAACCCATCTAATTACCATTCAATACATGATACATCATCCAAGTAACTTCAACAACATCATTTCCTTTCTTTTCCCTATATGGCCAAATTCAACAATGGTGTGCTCCATGGAATTCCAATCAATTTTTAACTACTCCACACTTCATACAATCTTATTATATCATCATACAATAATACAAAAACTCACCAACACAATCTTAACACAATTTCACAATCCAAAGTCATGGCATCATCGAATTTTCCTAAGTTAAAAACCATATTTTTCACCAATAATTCTCATTGCATTTATAGCTCTAACACATCATTCTAAGACATTATCATGTAATACACAATTTCCATTTGAGCTCTCTAATAACACCAATCATCAAATTCCCCTTTAGGGTTCATGAAACAAATCCAAAGATTAAACCATTGAAATGCAAGGAAACTTACTCAAAAGCTTGGCACAAGGCTCCTCCTAGACATACTCAACCATTGGAGCATATAACAACTCCATGAACACAAATCTACCAACTTGCGCCGCGAGCTAGGGAGGGTTTTTCTCAAAATCTAGAGGGATTCAAGGCTTAAGAACACTACCAATTCGCTTGGAAGGTGATTTACAATATATTTCAAGCCAAGGATTTCTTGATTTGGTGCCTAAATGACCAAGTTAGGAGCAAATGAAAATTTTCCAAAGGAATGGCCATGGTGGGGGCTAGGCGCGGGTTTGAGCTAGAAAAGGAGGAGAAGTTGATGATGAATAGTACAAAGGACATGTGTCTTAAGTGACTTAAGTGGGGTGGGTCCCACCGCCACCTCACGTGATTTCAAACTCATTCGGATTTCCCTCCGATTCCACTAAACATCCATAAATTCTCAACCTATTTAGAAACTCTAATTTTTAACATTAACCATTGTCCTGTAATTACCCTCGATCAGATGAATCTGGAGTTTTTCGGTCGTTCGGAGAAAATGTTGTTTTAAGCTGTTGCGCACGCCGTTGGCACACTTCCCCAAACTTACTAATTTCCATCAAATTTTATCAGAAACCATATTTCCTAGTTCTATAAACCATTTATAACTTGTATTCAAAACCTAGAGCTCAAAATTCAATCGACACGTTTTACGGTGCAATCATACCGCAGTATCTTTACCCGGTAAAAATACTATTCACTGAATTTTCTAAAACTTTCCTATCCACTTAATTTTTCGTTCTGAATCCATTTTTAGGGTTATTTTGGTCATTCAAGACCTCTTACTCAATTTCCTTCCCAGGGTTGTGTGCATGGCTAATTTACCGTTTTGCCCTTTCTTTGTATTTTGGCCTATTTTTCAGGATTCTCTCTAATCCTTCCCTTTAATCCTCACTTAATATTTTAATATATATGATTTAGAATTATGAGGTGTTATAATCACCCTACCTTTTAGAATTTTGTCAGCAAAATTAAATCATATCTATCTGCTAACTCAGGATATAGCCGGAGAATCTCATCCTCCCATTCCCAAGTAGCCTCCTCAGGTGTGTATCCTTACCATTTTACTTTTATCACAGGCATAACCTCCTTTTTGTAGTATCTATCGTTCCCCAACCCTTCACAATACTTGTCTATTATGGTGCTATGACTTTTTAATTCATAATACTTTAAACTTTCCCTGGTTCACGGTTGCACTCTCACTAATTTATAGGTAATAATTCAGTTATGTTACAAATTCGTCTACCTAACCTCACTTCCTTGTCATCTTTATCTATCTTTCTGACCCAAAAGCCTCTAACCGTTATCATAATAGACTTTAACCGTTCTCATGTATATTCACTGATTATTCCTGGAATATCTCCAACTTACACTTTCTTTAATATATAACTCTTTTTGCTATCCCTACTGTTTCAACAATACCCCAACATACCAATCCTTTCCATTAATGTTTCTAATCTTACCATTTCGTTGTTGCCTTGGCTTTCACACAGGCACATACCTCTTAGTTTCAGTTACACTCCACAGTACCTAATAATCCCAACTCATAATAAATTCTATATTTATAAACTTTACTTTATTTTGTCATGTGTCTTCACATCTTCTTAGATACTCACAACTATATTTTTCTCCTTGTGATACGAAACTAACAACCCTCATAGTAGTTTATATTTCGGATTAGCCATTTAAGGCTTTCAACCGCAACTCATTCATGAAATTTTCAACCTACAACGTCATATCAATTTTTTTCACCTATTTACATTCTATCTATCAAATTATCCATCTCCATGTCTAAACACAAAATCCATCAATGACTTCCGCATCAAAGGTCTTATGCCTAATATTTTCACCAACTAACCATTTTTAACTTTTCACTCAATGCCAATGTTGTAATTTAAGCATATGTTCTACTTATTTGTACCTCAATTTCTTAATCATCGGCATTTAATCATGGATGTCCAACTCAAAACACTATATCATAATCTTCCCCGATCAACCCCTGGTTCATCAGGTTTTTCAGCACAAATTAGGATCAATTTGTGTGAATAATTGGATGAAAAGGAGGTTAATATCTTAGAAATCCCTCAAGTGCAAGTTCTGAAAGCTTTGTGAAAATTTACACTGTCTTTGTAACATCCCACATAATTAGTAAAATACATAAGTGTTATAATGATATAGATGCATGTGTAGAATTCGAATTTTTGGTTTATGTTTGGTGGCTTGCGAATTACATGACCTTTGCCCTTGGATGAGACTAAAGTAAGTTAGTGAAGTATTTAAATTAAAACCATAGGAGGGTACATATGTAGGCATGTGAACTTTCATTAAAATCATATGAGTAATTTGATTGTGTGTTATAAGGCTTTGGTGTTTAAAGGGCTTGGGAAGTGGGCTAGTGTGTGGACTTGTCACCTTTAGACTTGTGTTGTTGGGTTTTTCTTGTGGTGGCCGATGGCCCAAATGGTCCTTGGATCAATCTAGTTCAGCCCATGGTTGTATCCACTCTTATCTCCCTTAAGCTTTGTCCTACAAGGTTGTCTTGTGTATAAAGGAACTTCCACATGGCAAGATGTATCATTTCCCACTCTTTCATGCGCATAGGAAGGTAGGAAAGCCTTAGAAAATCTTCCAACTCAACCTTGCATGACCGCCACCTCACTCTTAGCATGTGCACCATTTGACTTCAACTTCATTGCATGGAAGACACTTGTACTCCTTAGCCTTCTTTTGGGCTGCATACTCCTCATCATGGGCGCACAAGGGAGGTCTCAAATCAGATTTTTATGACACAAAATCTGCATAGCTTGTTGACCAAGAGACCAACCTTGCATGTGCACATGATGACAACTCCCCCCTTCCATCTCCTTGCATGCACCTAGAGTGTGCAAGAAGCAAGCTCCTTGCTTGTTTTGACCAAACTTGCAGCCCCACTTCCACAAGAAATCAGAATTGTCATGATGCTTCATCATTCCAACCTTTCCTCCCTTCTCTTTAAACTTGTGCGCACAAAGGGGGGGCTGTCCTCACTTTGCATATTCAGCCAACTTCCTTCCTCTTCCCTCACTTTCTAGCCGTGAATACAAGAGCTCTTGGAGAAAGAAAGACCTTGCTAACTCATCTCCCTCACACCCCTTAAGCCGTGGCCTAAAACACCAAGTGAAGTGTAAGTTTTTCCTTCTCATTTCCTCACTGTCCAGCCGAGTTCCTCACCCTTGGAGTCTGCCCAAGTTGTTCCTCCTCACCATTTGAGCGCACAAGCCATCTTCTAGGAAGGGTGAACTTGTTGTTTAGTAAAGCTAGAAGGTGTGGTGTGTGATCTTTGACCAAGAAGTGTGTGCTTCAAGAGGTAAGCTTAGAACTTAGACCTCTTTCATTGTGTGTAACCATGTGTGTGCTTGAGATGTCTCCTTGATTCTGCCTTGTTATGTTATGGATTCTTGAATGAGCATGGTGAAGGTATAATGGTGGAGCTATTTGATGATAACTTGCATGCTTTAGTGATGGTATGAAAGTCTCCTTGCTATGCTTGATTTGATGCCACTGTTTTTGTATAAAAGTGGCACTGTTTTAAGGATAAATATGCCACTGTTTCTGTTTGACAAGATCACCATTTTGATGCCACTGTTTCTGCACAAAATACCCACTGTTTTAGTACTTAATGTGCCACTGTTTCTGCACCACAAGCTCACTGTTTTAGTACTTAATGTGCCACTATTTCTGCACCACAAGCTCACTGTTTTAGTACTTAATGTGCCACTATTTCTGCATAAAATGATCACCATCTTGATGTTCAAACACTACTCTTTATGCCACTGTATTGATGTTCAAATACTCCTATTTATGCCATTGTTTTAATATTCAAAAATCACTACATATGCCACTGTTTTGATGTTCAAAAATCACTATTTATGCCACTGTTTTGATGTCCAAAAATCACTGTTTAAGCCACTGTTTTGATATTCAAAAAAATCATTACTTATGTCACTGTTTGATGTTCAAATGCTACCATTCATGCCACTGTTTTGATGTGCAAATACCACTACTTATGTCACTGTTTTGAGGTTCAAATGTCACTGTTTATGTCACCGTTTTGATGCTCAAATGCCACTGTTTCTGCCACTGTTTTGATGTTCAAGATGTCACTGCATCTGTTTGAAAATGGTCACTGTTTACGGATGTAAGGTGCTACGGTTTTTCTGCTGTAAAATGACACTGTTCTGCCCACTATTTTTAAGGAAAACGTCACTGTTTTCTGCTGTAGAACAACACTGTCACTGCTCACTGTTTCAAGAACAACGTCACTGTTTTCTGCTCACTGTTTTAAGAACAAACATCACAGTTTTCTGCTGTAAAACGCTGCTGTATGCTCACTGTTTCTGCTGTAAAACGCTGCTGTATGCTCTCTGTTTCTGCTGTAAAACGTCGCTGTAAATGATTGTTTGTAATTGATTTAGGTGCGCGTAAGAAGTGAGATAGTTCGCCGCTGTTTGGTATTATTTAAGGCACGCAAGGTAAGTGTCAGGCGATATTACCTAATGTGACTATTGACTACTGGTATAAAGTTGTGACATGATGCTCCATACTCCGTAAAAGTATTATGTTCCTTATGATGAAAGAAAACTGCCAAGAATGTGCCGTGATGGCTATATGATTATGAGGTAAAGTTGTTATGTGGCAACATAACGTATATGACAAGTATATAAGCATGCACCTTACATCATACCGCATTTATTTTTACGCTTTGTGTGTGAAAGCATAGCATGGCATGCATGTACCAAGATCATATAAGCCTTGCATTTTAGAATAGTTATGTACAGGACCATGTGTTTGAGCAAGCATCATATAGGCATCCCTAAGGTACCAGGGTATGGGACACTTGGCATCAGTCCGCATAGGCCCACAGTTGGAATCCACCGAGCTCAGGTGCCATGTATTTGATGTCCACTGTGAAGTGCGCGCACGACGGTGCTAAAAGCGCAAAGGAAAGGCGTTATATACGCAATATATATGTATATGATGAAAAGGAAAAAAGGAAAAGGAACAAGGATATGTTGAAGTGACTGTTTATGATTTTGTGCCTAGTTAATACTGTTATATTATTCGTTTTGTTGCCACACTACTGGGATTATTCTCACCCCTTCGGGGCTGCTATTTTCCTAAATGGCAGGGGGACGTAAAAGCATTTGAAGGAGTGATGTTTGCTGTTGCTTGCTGATGCATGGACTTTCACTGTTACTGTTTGATTGATTGGATGACTGTAATGCTTAATATTTTGGTACCCTTGGATGACTGTAGACTTTATCATCTTCTATTTTGCTTTGATCTTTTATGAACAACTGCTGTTTGGGAAAACGTTTGCGAAAGGAATTTTTGAATGTCTTAAGTGCTGAATTTTTAACAGTGCACCTTACGGGTGGTGTTTTTACGAGCAAACGAACTCCGATTTACTATTATTTTATATGCACGCGAAGCCCCCAACGTGCTCTTTCTAAATCACTTGAAATATCTTTTATCGTCCAAGCAGAGGTGATAAGAATTTTGAAACGCTTTACGGATTTGCATTTAGAATAAGAATCTCTGTTAGCTTATATGACGTTAAAGACTCTAATTCCGCTTAGCAAACGACTCTCTTGGATGCATACAAGGGAGGGCGTTACACTAATGCATGTAACATCCCGGGCGCTGACGAGGACGGGGAGTGATCGCCGGTGCGCAAGGGCACGGACAAGGAGCGGCTCCTGGCAGGCTTCCAGCGACGGGGGTACATGAATGAATCGAATAACACCGGAAAGAGAGGGATTCCAGAGACTGTGCTGGTATGGGACAGTACAGTTGGGAATGGCTTATAAGAATTAATTGGTACTACCTATACTAACAAGATGCATCTACTTTTCGGTAGCCCGGATCGGAAGAACTCCATTGTTAAGCGTGCTTGACTTGGAGCAATTCTGGGATGGGTGACCTCCTGGGAAGTTTTCCCGGGAAGTGTGCGAGTGAGGACAAAGCACGCTGAAAAGTCTCGTGTTAGTGTGTGGGGACGGTCGTTAATCCTTGCAAGTTGCCAGGCGTTAGAAGTGGTATCAGAGCAGGGCCTCTCATCCAGTACGGTGTGGTTCGAGGACGAACCAGGCGGAAGCTGGTGGGCATGTAACATCCCGGGCGCTGACGAGGGCGGGGAGTGATCGCCGGTGCGCAAGGGCACGGACAAGGAGCGGCTCCTGGCAGGCTTCCAGCGACGGGGGTACATGAATGAATCGAATAACACCGGAAAGAGAGGGATTCCAGAGACTGTGCTGGTATGGGACAATACAGTTGGGAATGGCTTATAAGAATTAATTGGTACTACCTATACTAACAAGATGCATCTACTTTTCGGTAGCCCGGATCGGAAGAACTCCACAGTTAAGCGTGCTTGACTTGGAGCAATTCTGGGATGGGTGACCTCCTGGGAAGTTTTCCCGGGAAGTGTGCGAGTGAGGACAAAGCACGCTGAAAAGTCTCGTGTTAGTGTGTGGGGACAGTCGTTAATCCTTCCAAGTTGCCAGGCGTTACAGTCTTGTAGGGAAAGGAAGCCCAAAAAGCATCAAAAGAAGGAAGAAGATTTTGGAGAGAGTGAAATTGCCTAAGTGTTGAGCGCTAAAACAGCCACACATACCATTTTAGCGTGCTGCTGCAGATTGAAGGAGAAAGTTGCTGGTGCTGAGCGCTAAAACGTCCACACAGAACGTTTTAGCGCGCTGCTGCAAATCAAGAGTGGAAGTCTCTGGAGCTCAGCGCTAAAACGCACACACTGAGCGTTTTAGCGCCCTGATGTGGAAAAAGTCTCTAGTCTCCAACGCTAAAACGTTTAAATCAAGTGTTTTAGCGTTGGAGTTAGTTAAAAGCAGTTGAGAAGTTATCAGTCATGGACGCTAAAACGCCCATTCAGACCGTTTTAGCGCCCATAAAAGCAGTTGGTCACGCATCAAGCCTGGATGCTAAAATGCCCATTCAGACCGTTTTAGCGCCCATATTATTTTTCAGCAGAAATTGCAACACTATAAAAGGCAAAAGGCCTTCACATTTTAAATATCTCTCACATCTCTTTAACATATCTCTCCCTCTCCTGTATCAGATCTTCAGATCTGAATTCTTTACTTTATTTTCCAAATTCTTAGGAGTAGTATTTCATTGGAATTTACAATTGGAGATTGAAGATCCACTACCATGACAATGGAGTTTGTTCTTTCTTCTTCCCTTGTATTCATTTCAATTATGTCTGAGTAGAGTCCTTTGTAGTCTGATTCAATAGAACTCAAGTGTGTATTTATGAATGATTAATGTGATATTATGTTTACCTATTATGTGATTTGTATGAAGTTATCTTGATCAATTATTCTTGTTAATGGAATAGTGTAGAACAGACATGTTTACATTGTTCTATAGTTGACAACTTCATCATTAGTATTTTAGTAGTCAAGACATTGATGCTATGATATTAGTGTAATCTTAAGACCTTAGTGATTAATGCTTATATTATGAAAGAATCACCAAGACATTGGGGTTTCTGATTAATGTATCTATCAAGGTAGTAAGACATTACATCTTGATGATAAGTAAAAGGTTGATTAACATCACATGATAGAGAATTCATGATGGAAATTGATTCATTCATAAATTCATACTTGAGGGAAATTGATATCTGACTACCTTTTAATTCAAATTCATATTTTTGTATTTTGAAATTATTTCATTTTATGCAATCTACATTTCTAGTGACAAGAAAACTATGCAATTCAAAACTCTTTGGTTGATTCAAATCAATAATAATTGGATAATCAGTGCTTGACACAATTCCTCGTGGGAACGATCTTTACTCATCATTTTTATTACTTGTATGACTAGTGCACTTGCTAATTTGACAACAAGTTTTTGGCGCCGTTGCCGGGGAATTGATGTTCAACATTGATGAACACCATCAGTTGTTGAGATTGAATCTTTTACTTTTCAGCATTTTAATTTTTGTTTTATGAATCTTTGTGCTCTGGTAATTCTGGTGTATGCAAGGTACTTTTGATCAAAACTCTTTGTTGTTTGATCCAGAATTAGAAAGGACACTTAGAAGGAATAGAATGGCAGCCAGAAGAAGGCAGCAATTATTGGACAGTGGTGAATCAAGTGCTACAGTACAGGAAGAAAATATGGCAGAAAATCATGTGCAACAACCACAAAGGAATTTGGGAGATTACATGACTCTTGCTGTCATTCCACCCATTGGAAGTGTGGTTAGACCTACTGTGGAACCAAACAATTTCGAACTGAAGCCTGCATTGGTACAGTTGGCGCAAAAGGAACAGTTTGCTGGAATAAGTGCAGAAGATCCATATCTGCACATTGAGAATTTCTTGTTGTTAAGTGATACTGTGAAAATTAATGGTGTGACAAGAGATGCCATTCTGTTGAGGTTATTTACTCATTCACTGAAGGATGATGCCAGAAGATGGTTGCAGTCATTGCCACAAGGAAGTATTACTACTTGGGATGATTTGCAAACCAAATTTTTGGCCAGATTTTTCTCAGCATCCAAGAGGGCAAAGTTGAAGGATGAGATCACAGGTTTCAAGCAGAAAGAGTCAGAATCCATTTATGAGGCCTGGGAAAGATTCAAGACACTGTTGAGAAAATGTCCTCAACATGGAATTGAAGTGTGGAATCAGGCAGCAATTTTTCTGCAAGGGATGTCTACAAACACCAGGACATTGGTGAATGCCACTGTTGGTGGGTCATTGATAACCAAGACTCCTGAGGAGGCACTTGATATATTTGAATCTTTGGCATCTCAGGAATTTGACAATGCTCCAGTGGCTGATAGAAGAACATGAATCATTAAGTTGGATGGGTATGATGCTTTGCTAGCCAAGAATGATCAACTGATGCAAACTCAGAAAGAGCAACAACAACAGTTGGATGCTCTCACTAAGCAACTATCCAATCAAAAGGTTGCTTCAGTGGGCACTAACTGTGTGTGTGCAATCTGTGGGAAAAGTCATGTAACAGATGATTGTGATTATGGGGTATCTACAGAACAAACTGAGGTTAATGGAGTATGGTATGATCAGAGGAACCCTAACACTCAAGGGCGAAATCTATATGTGCCACCATAGAAGAATAGGAATCAACACCCTGGGTTCAGTTACAGTTCTAACCATCAGTTAAATCTTCCTCCTTCACCACATTCATCACAACTAGGAGATACTTCAACATGGGAGAAAGCTTTTGCTCAGTTATCCAAGACTACTCAAGATTTTATTCAAGGGTCGAATTCTTTCAGAGAAGAAACTTTTGCATTCATGCAAGAGACTAAGACTTCATTCAGAAACCAGGAAGCATCCCTAAGGAATCTGGAGACACGGATTGGTCAGATATCAAGACAGATATCTAAGAGATCACAGGGCAAGTTCCCTGGTGATACAATGGTGAATCCAAAGGAGCACTGCAAAGCTATTACTACAAGAAGTGGGCTTGTGCTTCAACCTGTTCAAAAGAAAGTGGAAGACAAGAAGGATGAAGAAGAAGTCATTGTAGAGGATGTAGTAGAAGATGATGAACAAGAAACAGTGAAGGAAGACAAGGAGAAAAATGAGGTAGTAGTTGAAAATAACTCTTCACCTAAGAAGATGATGAAGTGGGAGAAGAAGAAAATGGATGACAAGCAAGATCAGCCCATTAACTTGTCCCCATATGCTAAAGTTCCTTATCCCCAGAGGTTGAAGCAGGAAATCCAGAAACAACATTGTGCAAGATTTCTGGATATTTTTAAGAAGTTGCAAATTAACATTCCATTTTCCGAAGCCTTGGAGAACATGCCTCACTATGCAAAGTTCATGAAAGACATTCTGTCAAAGAAGAGGAAACTGAAGGATGGTGAAATAGTAGGCCTTAACAGAAGAGTGTAGTGCCCTTATCCAGAAGAAACTTTCACTAAAATTAAAAGATCCAGGAAGTTTCAGCATTCCTATTGCTATTGGAGATGTGGAAGTAGGGAAAGCACTTTGTGATTTGGGGGCTAGCATAAATGTGATGCCGTTGACTGTATGTAGAGCTTTGGGAATCAATTCATTGAAGGAGACCGATCTTATTCTACACCTTGCAGATAGATCTATCAAGAGACCAAAAGGTGTGGTAGAAGATGTGTTGGTTAAGGTGGATAAGTTCATATTTCCAGTGGACTTTGTGATTTTAGATATGGAAGCAGAAGATACAGAAAGCCATCTACTTCTAGGGAGGCCATTCTTAGCAACTGCTAGATCCTTAATTGATGTTGAACAAGGGGAGCTTATGCTAAGGGTGAATGAAGAGACAGTCACAATTGATGTGTTTGAAGCAATTAAACATCCTGTTGATGTTGAGGATTGTTTCAGGATTGATATCATCCAGAGGTTGTGGATGAAGTAACAGGAGAATAGAACCTGTTACTGGAGGAAGACCAGTGTAAAGAAGAGAACAGTGGGGAATATTCTCAAGAAGAACAGGTAGTTGAGGAGCTTGAACAAAAGGTGGATGATATTCCTAAGGGAGCACCAAAGGTGGAGTTAAAAGAACTGCCATCAAATTTGAAATATGTGTTCCTTGGGGATGATCAAACTTACCCAGCTATTATTAATGCATTCTTATCTGAAAGGGAGGAAATGAAGTTGGTGGAGGTACTTAAGAAGAACAAGACAGCCATGGGCTGGTCATTCTCTGATCTTAAGGGAACCAACCCTTCAGTCTGCAATCACAAGATACTGATGGAGGAAGAAGTCAAACCAGTAAGGCAACCACAGAGGAGACCTAACCCCACTCTGAAAGAAGTAGTGAGGAAAGAAATGGTGAAGCTACTTGATGCTGGAATGATTTACCCTATTTTAGATAGTGCTTGGGTGAGTCCAGTTCAAACAGTACCCAAGAAAGGAGGGATGACTGTAGTTAGAAATGAAAACAATGAACTGATTCCCACAAGAACAGTGACTGGCTGGAGGATGTGTGTAGACTACCGGAGACTTAACAAAGCAACTAAAAAGGATCATTTTCCTATTCCATTCTTGGACCAGATGTTAGAGAGATTAGCAGGACATGCTTTCTACTGTTTCTTGGACGGATACTCAGGTTATAATCAGATAGCTGTGGCTCCAGAAGATCAGGAGAAGACTACATTTACTTGCCCCTATGGAATCTTTGCATACCGGAGGGTGCCTTTTGGTCTATGCAATGCACCTGCAACCTTTCAAAGGTGCATGCTTTCCATATTCTTTGACATGGTAGAAAGATGTATTGAGATTTTCATGGATGATTTCTCTATTTTTGGTCCTACTTTTGATGCATGCTTAGGAAACTTGGATTGTGTTTTGAAAATATGCCAAGATTGTAATCTTGTGCTGAATTGGGAGAATTGTCACTTCATGGTGACAGAGGGTATTGTTTTGGGACACAAAGTGTCCAACAGAGGCATTGAAGTAGACAAAGCCAAAATCTTTGTTATTGAGTGTTGCCAAGCCCATTACTGTTGGGCCAAGGAGAAGGGTTAAGCCCACTTACTTAAAGGACTATGTAATGGGTTAGTATAATGTAGTAGCCCACAATGAGGGGTAGTAAGCATGGTGTGTGTGAAGGGTGATGTAATGTGTGTTTGTGTGTTTAAATATGAAGTGAAATAAGAAAAGAGTAACAAGAAAATTTCCAAAACTTCCCTCTCTTTTCTCTTCTTCAGATCTCAACTCCTTCTTCTCTTCCTTGCTAAATTTCTACTGTTACATTGGTGTTTTCATTGAGAGTCGAAAACTACCCCCTCCCATAAATGTTAAAGGTGTGAGAAGTTTTCTAGGATATGCTGATTTTTACCGTCGTTTCATAAAAGATTTTTCAAAGATAACAAAACCATTGTGCAAGTTGTTAGGAAAAGATCAAGAATTTCTATTTTCTGATGATTGCTTGGATGCATTTAATGTGTTGAAAGACAAGTTGATTTCTGCACCGATAATCATGGCACCTGATTTTTCATTACCTTTTGAACTTATGTGTGATGCTAGTGATTTTGTTGTGGGAGTAGTGCTAGATCAAAGGAAGGATAAATTATTGCATGTTATATACTATGCCAGTAAAATTCTGAATGAAGCACAGAAGAATTATGCAACTACAGAAAAATAGTTATTGGCAATAGTATATGCATTTGATAAATTCAGGTCATATCTGCTAGGGTCCAAGGTTATTGTTTATACTAACCATGCAGCATTGAAGTATTTGTTAGCCAAACAGGATGCTAAACCCAGGTTGTGATAGTAAATTGGCCTTTGAAGGCCGATGCATGTAAGGTGTAAAACAAAAATTTTACTGCGGAACATACATGCACTCATAGATTCATGCTTTAATACAGCATGATGTTACCTTGTTTTAGCCTGATCAGTCAGGGAGATGAGATGTCAGGCTTGAAGGGTTCAAACCCTCTAATGGTGATCCACACCACCGTTCGTCTATGATGCAAGAACTCTTTCTTGAAAGCCACCAGATGAACACCACAATGAGGCTTGCTATGCGCACAAGTGGTGAGGGTGGAGGCTAGGTATCCTGTTTGGAAAGGTGTACTGAGCTACCCTATAGAATGGTGCACAGAGGAGGAGAGTTGGCTTGGTTTTCAATGAAACCTAAGGTGAGGAACATGTCATATTTATGCGCACCCTTTGGAGAGGAGGAGAGAATTCAATCATTCAAAATGAAAACAAACTTTCAAATTTCTTTGAAAGTTGCGCATGAAACAGTGTGATAAGGTGGAGCTGTTGCAAAACAAACTTTGCCAACAACCTCCAATCTTATCCACATGAATTTA
Organism: Gastrolobium villosum; assembly: GCA_032173675.1. NCBI lineage: Eukaryota > Viridiplantae > Streptophyta > Magnoliopsida > Fabales > Fabaceae > Gastrolobium > Gastrolobium villosum. The sequence continues at coordinate 13,736 of JAVKPL010010466.1, read as the reverse complement.
AATTCAAATTAAATTAAACTTAAATTCATAAACTATCATATAGTATATAGTTTTCATGCGCATAATTCAGCCCTAGAAAGGGTCCAAATACATTTAGTAGTTGCATTCAAAATTTGAATCAACTTACCCACTGATTCCCTCAACCACCAAATCTGAATGGAGGTTTGTTTTAAGTGATAAGATAACACTCTTATCACTTAAAAGTGGCGCACCAAACAGCCTAGGGAGAGCCTCCAAAGATGCTTCTTCATCCAAGGAATATGCTCCAATAAGATCATGTCTTATCCTTTTGTTATGAAACAACTTTTCAAAACCAATTCAAATTTGAATTCAAACACTTGAATTCAAACGTTCAAACATTCAAATTCAAAATTCAAAATTCAAAATTTCAAATTTCAAATTCAAAATTCGAATTTCAAAATTCAAATTCAAATTCAAATTTTAAAATTCAAATTTCAAATTTCAAATTTCAAATTCAAAATGCGAATTTCGAAATTCAAATTCTAAATTCAAATTTCAAAATTCAAATTTCAAATTCAAAATTCGAAATTCAAATATTTGATTATTAATTTAACTAATTAAATTAATTAGTAATGGCTTGGACTATCCAAGCCCATTACTAAACTCCATGCACCACCCACCCATTTAGGTGGGCTTCCAAACAGCTTCTTGGGCTAATAACATTATTAGGCCCAATACCTTTAAAGCTAGTCCATTATGACTACAAGGTGTTAGTGTGTGACCCATTAGGTCCAACTTAGCTACTGACATAACTGGGCTTGGACCCAACAAGCCCACAACCCAATTAATGACAACACAGAGCACTAGCAATGCTTTGTTGCCCCAGAACTAGTCAGATTAATGACTTGATCAACCTATTGCACATATTTGGTTACCGTATGTATTTCCCTTCGTCTCGGTTATCTTCCCATTAACCTAGGGTAAGGAAATGTATCAACCCCTGCGGTTTAGGGTAAGCTTTATTCGAAATAGGGAATCTTCAATTTACTGACTCTAAAGGCAGATCATCTCATGATCTCTTTTACTATGCATAGATTCCCGAGTCCCTGTAAATGTCATCCCGATTTCTCCGGTTTACAGATAACCTAATCTCTCACAGAGATTTGACGAATTCCTTCAGCTTATTACCCTAGCCCTGTGCCCTTTAGGGACACACCCAACAGTATACCTATGAGTCTCCATGTTTCAGGCAGACGAGGTATACAATCAAAACATGCCTTCAAGAACACAGTCTAGGTAATAACTTCTGGTCTAAGGAAAGACACACCCAAACATAAAGAGATTACTCTAATGACACTATCTGTGAGATTTCCTCATAGAGTCTCTTTTGGGTCTGTTCAGTGCGAGCTATACTCTTATAGGTCCACCCACGACTTTAGCTAAGATATCTCCATATCTGCAGCTCATGAGGTCTTTACCTTGTATCCATATACAAGTAGATAAGTCGTACTAGTCTTTACTCGAGATCACTGATCCCCAAACTCAGTGTCTCTAGACTAGGAACATATAATTAGGAATAGACATGCAATATCCTTGAATCCTCATGATCGTGATCACATCACAGATACTCAAGAGATACCTGTTCTATTCCAAGGGGTTTATCCAGTTCATTCATATAATATTAACAGTAATATCGAGACACAATATGAAATTGAATAAATAGTGCTTACATTTATTTGCGACAAATAAAGTTCTACATCTAGTGTCCTTTATTTAATCAAAAGATTGTCTCTAGGACACCCATATGCTAACAAGCTCCCACTTGGCCTAGAGCCAATCAGACCTAAGTCGTATGCCCAAAGCCTCATAATGACTATCATGTTTTCTCTGAGAAACAACCTTTGTCACAGAATCGGCCAGGTTATCGTCTGTGGGAACATAATCCATTTTTACATCATTCCTATCAATGATTTCTCTAATCAAATGATATCTGCGGAGCACGTGTTTAGATCTTTGATGAGACCTAGGTTCCTTTGACTGTGCGATGGCTCCAGTGTTGTCGCAAAGCAACTGTATGGGCTCATCCACGCTTGGAACCACCCTTAGTTTATTTATGAACTTCTTGATCCACACTGCCTCCTTAGCTGCTTCTGAAGCAGCTATGTATTCAGCCTCTGTCGTTGAGTCTGCTGTTGTCTCCTGCTTGGAACTTTTCCAAGACACTGCCCCACCACTTAAGGTGAATACGAATCCTGACTGTGACTTGCAGTCATCTTTGTCACTCTGAAAGCTGGCATCAGTGAACCCTTTCACTGTTAACTCATTAACCCCACCATAGACCAGAAACGCATCCTTAGTTCTTCTTAAGTATTTAAGGATGGTTTTGACTGCCGTCCAGTGACCCTCTCCAGGGTCTGACTGGTATCTGCTCGTAATGCTTAAAGCATATGAGACATCTGGTCTCGTACATATCATGGCATACATGATGGATCCAATAGCCGAAGCGTATGGAATTCCACTCATGCGATCCTTCTCAGGCTGTGACTTAGGACACATAGCCCTTGATAGGTGTACCCCATGACTGACAGGAAGAAAACCCCTTTTCGAACCTTCCATGCTAAACCTCTTTAGCATCTTGTCAACGTACGTGGATTGAGATAAACCCAGCAGCCTCTTGGATCTATCTCTATAGATCTTTATACCGAGTATAAAGGCTGCCTCTCCCAAATCCTTCATGGTAAAGTTTTCTGAAAGCCACTCTTTCGTTATTTTTAATGTGGGGATGTCATTTCCTATTAGCAATATGTCATCTACATAGAGCACTAGGAAGACGACATTACTCCCATTAACCTTTCTGTAAACACAAGGTTCATCCTCGTTCTTGATAAAACCGTTACTCTTAACGACTTCATCAAAACGTATATTCCAACTCCTAGATGCTTGCTTTAGCCCATATATTGACCTTTGTAGTTTGCATACCATATGCTCCTGATCTTTGTTTTCAAAGCCTTCAGGTTGTGTCATGTACACTTCCTCCTTCAAGAACCCATTCAAGAAGGCGGTCTTGACATCCATTTGCCAAATTTCATAGTCGTGGTATGCTGCTATTGCAAGCATGATCCTAATAGATTTGATCATGGCAACTGGTGAAAAGGTTTCATCATAGTCAACTCCTTGTCTTTGACGATACCCTTTCGCCACCAACCTAGCTTTGTAGGTCTGAACGTTGCCATCTGCATCAGTCTTTCTTTTAAAGACCCATTTATTACCGATAGGAACTATTCCTTGCGGTTTAGGAACCAAGGTCCATACCTTGTTCTGATACATCGAATCCATTTCAGATTCCATGGCTTCAAGCCATTTTGAGGAGTCAACATCTTTGACCGCCTCCTCGTAGTTACTTGGTTCATCATCCTCAACAGTTTGCTGATTCTCAATCACAAACCCGTACCTTTCAGGTGGATGGATGACCCTCGTAGATCTACGGAGTTGTGTTTACTTCTCCATTGGAGAACGTCGCCTGCGGAGCAGACTCGGGTTCCTCAATCTGTTCTTGTGGATCTTGCACTTCTTCAAGATCAATCTTACTCCCACTGCCTCCTTGAGAGATCAAATCCTTCTCAAGGAACTCAGCATTCTTTGAAACAAACACTTTGTGTTCTTCCATGGAGTAGAAGTAGTATCCCTTAGTACCTTTAGGATACCCCACAAATAGACATTTAGTACTCTTAGCACTAAGTTTGTCTGATGTCAACGATTTGACATAAGCTGGCGATCCCCATACCCTGAGGTAACTCAGGTTGGGTCTCTTACCACTCCATATCTCATATGGTGTGGTCTGAACAGATTTAGACGGTACCCTATTTAGAAGGTATGCCGCTGTGTCTAAGGCATATCCCCAAAACGATTTTGGAAGTTGAGTCTCACTCATCATAGACCTAACCATGTCTAACAAGGTCCTGTTTCTCCTTTCGGAGACACCGTTTTGGTGTGGTGTGTAAGGAGCGGTAAATTGTGAGAGAATTCCATTTTCTCTCAGATAACCCTGAAACTCGTGGCTCAAATATTCACCACCACGATCTGATCGTAATGTCTTAATCATCTTGCCACGCTGTTTCTCCACCTCATTCCTAAACTCTTTGAACTTTTCAAAAGCTTCAGATTTATATCTCATTAGGTATATATACCCAAATCTTGATTTGTCATCTGTAAAGGTAATGAAATAAGAATATCCACCTCTAGCCTCAATAGACATTGGGCCACATACATCAGTATGAATGAGTTCTAATAACTCACTAGCCCTATGACTCTCAAGCCCTTTGGGCTTTTGTTGAATCATTTTCCCAGCTAGACAAGATTCACACTGTCCATAGGATTCCAAATCCATGGAGTCCAGGTATCCATCTCTATGCATCCTAGACAATCTTGTTTCATTTATGTGCCCTAGTCTACAGTGCCATAGATAAGATTGATTATCCGTCCTAGGTCGTTTCACATCTATATTGAGCACTTCATTTCCCATTTCCAACACATACAATCCATTTATTAAAGAAGCAGTACCGTAAACCATATCATTCAAAATGATAGAAAAAGTACCATTCCTAATACTGAAAGTATATCCATCTTGTTCTAAACAAGAAATTGAAATAATGTTTCTAGAAATTTGCGGAACATAAAGACAATTATTCAAATGCAGTAAAAGGCCCGTAGGCAAAATAAGGTCAGCATCTCCAACTGAATGAGCAGCAACTCTTGCTCCATTACCAACGCGGAGATCCACCTCGTTTCTATCCAATCTCCTTGGGCTCCTAAGTACCTGCAACATATTGCAGATATGAGAACCACATCCGGTATCTAATACCCATGAGGATGGATTAGCATAAGAATAATTTATCTCAATCATGAAAATACCTGAGGCAGAAGCATCACCATGCTTCTTGTCCTTCACATTGTTCAGGTAGTCTGGACAATTCCTCTTCCAGTGGCCTTTCTTGCCACAATGGAAGCACTCAGCATCACCCTTGTCTTTAGGTGCCTTCTTACCCTTCTTCTTGCCCTTCTTCTTCTTGGATTTTCCTTTGGGCTTAAGGGGGTCACCTTTTGCAGGCTCCTTACCCTTTCCCTTGGCCTTGCTAGGCCCACCAATCAAAAGAGCCTGTGTCCTATCCTTCTTGATAGACACTTCAGCCGTTGTTAACATGCTTAACAACTCAGGCAAGCTCACTTGCATCCCATGCATATTGTAATTCATGATGAATTGACTGAAGGAAGGTGGAAGTGAGGTGAGGACTAAGTCATTACTTAGCTCGGCATCCATGATGAAGCCTAGGTTTCCTAGCTTCTCAATCAGCCCGATCATCTTGAGAACATGGCTGCCAACAGACATGCTCTCAGTCATCCTACAAGAGAACAGTTCTCTTGAGGCCTCATACCTCTCATGCCTGCCTTTAATATCATACAACTCCTTGAGATGTACGATAATAGAGGGAGCATCCATATGCTCATGCTGCTTTTGCAGTTCAGGCGACATGGATGCCAACATGATGCATACTGCCATCACATTGTCATCCAAGTGTTGTTGGTGGGTTACGAAATCAAATTCCGCAAACCCTTCTTCCCCTTCCCGTGGAGCTACGGGTATTACAGCATCTAAAACGTAGGCAATCTTTTCGGCCCTTAGAACTATTCTTAGGTTCCGATACCAGTCCATAAAATTCGAACCGGTCAGTTTATTCGTATCGAGTATTGAACGCAGTGACAGTGAAATAGTCATACTATAAGCTGAAAAGGATGTAAAGATAGTTTTAGTTAATATACAGTTATGTAGTTAAAAGCAAATTATTAAAGACTTGAAATAATTTGCCCCTCCCACTATTTTATCTAAGTCAATGACCCTTCCTTTTGACTTAGGGTTAATCTACTTTAGATTTTACCTTAGTGGGATTAAGAGTGCGATTATTTATTTTAACCTCCATCTGAGACCGCAAGATTAATTTAAATAAAGGGTTGATCTTTATGAACAGTATCTCATACCCTCTCTTAACATTAGGTTGACAACTCTTTGTCACTTAGTGGTGCATCTCATGCAACCAACCTAGCACCATTACCCTAAGCACATAAGCCCGGCTGTGCCTGCAACTTATGTCTTAGTTAAGCATTAAGCCAGCACCCTAAGTGTCTTACACTTCAAACACTACTCTAGCCCAACGAAATAGTGGGTCCCAACTGAGTTGTGGAGCACCACTACGTAGAAGAGTTTTGAGTAGCATTGGTGGTGGGAGATAATCATATGCTTAATTATTTATTCCTTTTAAGGGTTCCTTTTATCTTGGGGTTAATTAGGTCCCATCAAACGCATATTGTAAGTTATCATGCTAGTCGTTACCTATGTCAAACATCTGTCGGTATACACTAGTCGTTATTGGACAAACATAATAACCATACAAACGCGATTTGCCCAATTTATGCATACTAGACGTTCTAATCATACATACATATAAACAGTTTATATTGAGATAGTCATGGTGCTAGCACTTTTGTCCTTTTTGCTTCTTTAAGCAACGGCCGCTTGTCGTCTATACGCCACTAGCCTATTTCTCTAATTACAAATAATTAAAGAAACTCCATAACACTTTGGAGGAACAAAATTACAAAATTTAAATTACAAATATACTTGTAAATTAAAATGCGCGATTACACATAAATTTAAAATTCAAAAAAATTCAAATCCGGGCACCATGACCATCCCCTTCCTGTTTGTACCTGAAAAGTTCAAAACTTGCAAACACAAACATTATATTATCACATAACATTTTCACATGTATTTTGACATTTAACATTTAAACATCAAAATAACATCAAGATTCATAATCTTAAATTTCTCATTGGCCGAATTTAAAAACAATTTCAATTCAAATTTTGTTAATTCTTTCTTAAAGAAAACAAAATTAAACCATGCATGTAGCCATATATCCCTACATGGCCGAATCATATAGGTAACTATATGATAATTTTGTCACAAAATTTCATGCATATAAACATGACACAATTCATGGAGAAAAATAAGAAATCATTCAAGGTACTCTTAGTACCCTCCATGGCCGAATCTACCCTTTCAAAAAGGGTGTTCCTTTTAGAACTTTCATAAAGAAAAGAAACTAAACCATGATGCATAATGTTTTATGAACATAGAATCAAATTTTCATGTTCATAAAAACAAAAACTTTAACACTTTAAAGGATTTGTGATTCAAAATCCACATGCAGAATTTAAACTTTAACCCTTTAAAGATTTTTGACCGTGAAAGACTCTTTTCACAAACAAGGTACCATCACCCGTCGATGGTAAAGCAACCGGGCTCTGATACCACTTGATAGTAAACTGGCCTTTGAAGGCCGATGCATGTAAGGTGTAAAACAAAAATTTTACTGCGGAACATACATGCACTCATAGATTCATGCTTTAAGACAGCATGATGTTACCTTGTTTTGGCCTGATCAGTCAGGGAGATGAGATGTCAGGCTTGAAGGGTTCAAACCCTCTAATGGTGATCCACACCACCGTTTGTCTATGATGCAAGAACTCTTTCTTGAAAGCCACCAGATGAACACCACAATGAGGCTTGCTATGCGCACAAGTGGTGAGGGTGGAGGCTAGGTATCCTGTTTGGAAAGGTGTACTGAGCTACCTTACAGAATGGTGCACAGAGGAGGAGAGTTGGCTTGGTTTTCAATGAAACCTAAGGTGAAGAACGTGTCATATTTATGCGCACCCTTTGGAGAGGAGGAGAGAATTCAATCATTCAAAATGAAAACAAACTTTCAAATTTCTTTGAAAGTTGCGCATGAAACAGTGTGATAAGGTGGAGCTATTGCAAAACAAACTTTGCCAACAACCTCCAATCTTATCCACATGAATTTAAATTCAAATTAATTTAAACTTAAATTCATAAAATATCATATAGTATATAGTTCTCATGCGCATAATTCAGCCCTAGAAAGGGTCCAAATACATTGAGTAGTTGCATTCAAAATTTGAATCAACTCACCCACTGATTCCCTCAACCACCAAATCTGAATGGAGGTTTGTTTTAAGTGATAAGATAACACTCTTATCACCTAAAAGTGGCGCACCAAACAGCCTAGGGAGAGCCTCCAAAGATGCTTCTTCATCCAAGGAATATGCTTCAATAAGATCCTGTTTTATCCTTTTGTTATGAAACAACTTTTCAAAACCAAATCAAATTTGAATTCAAACACTTGAATTCAAACGTTCAAACATTCAAATTCAAAATTCAAAATTCAAAATTTCAAATTTCAAATTCAAAATTCGAATTTCAAAATTCAAATTCAAATTCAAATTTTAAAATTCAAAATTCAAATTTCAAATTCAAAATTCGAATTTCGAAATTCAAATTCTAAATTCAAATTTCAAAATTCAAATTTCAAATTCAAAATTCGAAATTCAAATATTTGATTATTAATTTAACTAATTAAATTAATTAGTAATGGCTTGGACTATCCAAGCCCATTACTAAACTCCATGCACCACCCACCCATTTAGGTGGGCTTCCAAACAGCTTCTTGGGCTAATAACATTATTAGGCCCAATACCTTTAAAGCTAGTCCATCATGACTACAAGGTGTTAGTGTGTGACCCATTAGGTCCAACTTAGCTACTGACATAACTGGGCTTGGGCCCAACAAGCCCACAACCCAATTAATGACAACACAGAGCACTAGCAATGCTTTGTTGCCCCAGAACTAGTCAGATTAATGACTTGATCAACCTATTGCACATATTTGGTTACCGTATGTATTTCCCTTCGTCTCGGTTATCTTCCCATTAACCTAGGGTAAGGAAATGTATCAACCCCTGCGGTTTAGGGTAAGCTTTATTCGAAATAGGAAATCTTCAATTTACTGACTCTAAAGGCAGATCATCTCATGATCTCTTTTACTATGCATAGATTCCCGAGTCCCTGTAAATGTCATCCCGATTTCTCCGGTTTACAGATAACCTAATCTCTCACAGAGATTTGACGAATTCCTTCGGCTTGTTACCCTAGCCCTGTGCCCTTTAAGGACACGCCCAACAGTATACCTATGAGTCTCCATGTTTCAGGAAGACGAGGTATACAATCAAAACATGCCTTCAAGAACACAGTCTAGGTAATAACTTCTGGTCTAAGGAAAGACACACCCAAACATAAAGAGATTACTCTAATGACACTATCTGTGAGATTTCCTCATAGAGTCTCTTTTGGGTCTGTTCAGTGCGAGCTATACTCTTATAGGTCCACCCACGACTTTAGCTAAGATATCTCCATATCTGCAGCTCATGAGGTCTTTACCTTGTATCCATATACAAGTAGATAAGTCGTACTAGTCTTTACTCGAGATCACTGATCCCCAAACTCAGTGTCTCTAGACTAGGAACATATAATTAGGAATAGACATGCAATATCCTTGAATCCTCATGATCGTGATCACATCACAGATACTCAAGAGATATCAGTTCTATTCAAAGGGGATTATCAAGTACGTACAGATAATATTAACAGTAATATCGAGACACAATATGAAATTGAATAAATAGTGCTTACATTTATTTGCGACAAATAAAGTTCTACATCTAGTGTCCTTTATTTAATCAAAAGATTGTCTCTAGGACACCCATATGCTAACAGGTTGCTCCTGTGGATGTTACTTCTGCAAGAGTTTGAAGTAGAGATTAAGGACAAGAAAAGAGTTGAGAACTTGGTAGCTGATCATTTATCAAGGATCACAGAGACAGATTTACAGGAGGGTCCAGAAGTAGTGATCAGAGAAGAGTTTCCTGATGAGCAAATACTGGCCATAAGTACTGTTACCCAGTTGGTGCATAATCAAGTTTTGTCTGTTGACACCCCACCATGGTTTGCTGATTTTGCTAACTATAGAGATGCTGGAGCCATGCCAAAGGATTTCACTTACCAGCAAAGGAAAAAATTTCTGCATGATATGAAGAGATACATCTGGGATGAACCATATCTCTTTTATAGATGTTCTGATGGAGTAATAAGAAGATGTATTCCAGAAGAGGAGCAGAAGAGAGTTTTATGGCACTTCCATGGTTCAGCTTATGGTGGTCACTTTGCAGGGGAAAGAACAACAACCAAGGTTCTGATGAGTGGTTTTTACTGGCCTACATTGTACAAGGATGCCCGAAAATATGTGGAGGCATGTGACAATTGCCAAAGAACTGGGAACATCTCCAGAAGACATGAAATGCCTTTAAATAACATTCTGGAGGTGGACGTTTTTGATGTTTGGGGTATGGATTTTATGGGACCCTTCCCTTCATCCTACTCTAACAAGTATATCCTGGTGGCAGTTGACTATGTCTCTAAATGGGTTGAAGCCATAGCCACTCCAATAAATGATTCTAGGGTAGTGATTGCCTTCTTGAGAAAGAACATCTTTGCCAGATTTGGAATCCCGAGAGCCATCATCAGTGATGGGGGCACTCATTTTGATAATAGGTGGGTTGAATATGCTCTTGCAAAGTATGGAGTCAGACATAAGATAAGCACTCCATACCACCCGCAGACTTGTGGTCAAGTTGAAATTTCCAATAGGGAATTGAAAAGAATATTGGAGAAAACTGTTGGGAATGCTAGGACTCAATGGTCCAAGAAACTTGAGGACACCTTGTGGGCTTACAGGACAACATTTAAGACTCCAATTGGAATATCTCCATTTCAATTGTTGTTTGGGAAAGCATGCCATTTGCCTGTTGGGTTGGAGCATAGAGCACTCTGGGCTGTCAGGTTTTTAAACTTTGATTCCAAGGCAGCAGGTGAAAAAAGGCTGCTGCAATTGGATGAATTAGATGAATTCCGTCTGCAAGCATATGAAAGTGCCAGCCTTTACAAGGAGAAGACTAAATTATGGCATGATAGGAAGATCACACCTAGGGACTTCAAAGTGGGGGATCAGGTGTTGTTATTCAACTCAAGGTTGAAGTTGTTTCCAGGCAAGTTGAGGCCCCGTTGGTCTGGACCATTTGTAGTTAAGAGTATGAAGCCTTATGGAGCGGTGGAAATATATTCTCATGACTCTGACCGAAGTTTCACTATTAATGGTTAGAGGTTGAAAATTTATATTGGATCTGATGTGGACAGGAAACTGATTTCAGTTGCCTTGTTGGAGGTATGTTAGATTATACCCGTCATGCTCGCGACGTTAAACACACGCTGAGTGGGAGGCAACCCACTGTACCAGGTATATGACTTTGATGTTAATACCATGTTCCAAGAAGAGAAGAGGGAAGAGTGTTGAAAAATTTTTAAGAAAAAAAATTCTGACAAGTGCTGGGCGCTAAAACGTTCATACTGACCGTTTCAGCGATCTGAAAATTGCACTAAGTGCAAACTCTCTGGCCATGCGCGCTAATGCGCAGAAAATGAGCGCTTTAGCGCTCTACAAGAGTACTAAAAAAAGAACTCTCTGGCCTAAAGCGCTAAAACGCTCACACTGACCGTTTTAGCGCTATACTAATGCATCAAATGCAAGCACTCTGGCCCAGCGCGCTAAAACATTCATCACGACCATTTTAGCGCAGAGTTGCACACCACGTGTGTCCCCTTATCTGGTCCTGTGCGCTAAAACGCTGGTTCTTAACGTTTTAGCGCCGAGTCACTTAAATTGAAATATACGGTTTCTTTTCCCTCACTTTTCCTTCACTCTTCTTTCTCACATTACATTCTCCACATATTCTCTGCACATTTTTCTTGATTTCTCACTCCCAGATTGCATTCACTTGATCAAGGACAAGGTATTAATCATGTTCTATTCTTGTTGTTGGTGAATCATTTGTGAGTTTTCATGAAAAAGCATAGGTAGTTTAAGGGTTTTTTTTTCTTTCTTTACTTTTCATCATGATTCCATATGTGCTTTTGAATTCGTGTTGTGTATGTTGTTGGGGGCTGTAGATGATGTTGTTTCTGGGTTTAACGTTCAACTCTAATGAACCACAATGTTACACCTTTGCGCACACACACAAGGTGTTTGCTGAAATGTCTAACTCAGAATAGTCAGGGCGCTAAAACGCTGGTTCTCAACGTTTTAGCGCTCATACATGGTAAAACAGGATTACGGCCAGGCCGCTAAAGCGCTCCCAGTGACCGTTTTAGCGCCCAACCCCTACTGCATACATGATATTTATTTGATTTTGGAAATTAAGGGGGGTGTTACTGGTTTAATGAGGGATCTATTTGAATTATGTTATTCATGTAAATTTGGGAATTAGATCCCATACTGTTCATTGCATTACTGATTTGTTTCTTTGATGAACAGATATGTCTACTTCTCCACCCAAGAAAACCAGCAAAAAGAGGTCTAGGGGTTCTAAAACTTCAGCACCTCCACCACCTCCTCCTGTTTTTGATGAACACTTTTGGAGGAGTGCTAAACATGAGGACAAATTCACCAAGAAGACTTCCGGTAGACCCTTTGTTAGGGAAAGACAATTCGTCCTGAACACTGATGAATATCCAGAATTCCAATCTCAGTTAAGGAGAAGGGAATGGGTTACCTTTGGTGAAATTCTGGTGAACAGCAGCCCGGCTATAGCACGGGAATTTTATGCCAATGCGTATAATGGTGATGAAGGAGGACAAAGAACTTTTGTGAGCTGGGTGAGAGGCAAACAAGTTAGATATGATGCCTACACTATCCAAAAGCTTCTCAAGATTAAGAACTGTGATACCACCCAGGCTCTAACTTGTGACTTCCGTAGAAATTGGCAGAAAATTGATATCCCACCATGGAGGAAGGATCCTGCTTTTCAGAATTGGACCAAGTTGGGAGCAGCTGAACCCATTTTGCAAAATGTGGCAAAACCTGGTAAAAAATGGGAAATGACCAAGGATAGGGTCAATCCCAAATTGCTGTGGTTGAGGCAATTAAATGGAGAAGCCAGGGTTTGGTTCCATTTCATAGTTTCCAACATTATGCCTTCCTCCAATCAAGCGGAGGTAAATCTGACGAGGGCTGTTTTGATTTCCACAATCATGACCAAGGGGAAAGTGGAGCTGCCCATCCTTCTTCAGGACATCATATATGACATGGCCCATTCTGATAGCAGCACATATGCTCTAGGCCATTGCTCTCTGATCCAGCTTTTGTGTCAGAAAGCTGGAGTGGATGTCACTGATAATGGAGTGCAAGTTAAGTTGCACCCCAAAATTGATGCTAAGCTGATCAGGGGTCAATTGAGAATTGGAGGGGATGGACCAAGAGGATTGACACCTGGCAGAAAGCTTAAGGATAAGTCAGATGCAGACCTTGAAAAGAGAATTAAATCAGGGGAACAGTGGCAGATTAATGGAGATATTCATATGGGGCACTTACGTCGTCATCTCAAATTTATGCAGGCGAGTCAGCAGTCATTTCAGACTCATGTGATAAAGATGCTGACTGACATATGTGAGGCCCAGGGACTAGAGACATCTGCTTTTCAGCCTGCTGTTTACCCTCATTCTGAGGAGGAGGATGCATTTGAGGCAGCTGTCGGTGCCCGTCTGGATGATGACAGTGAGACTTTCGATGATGACATTTCTGATCATGCCGTTCAGGCCCCGGAGCGGGAGACTGTTGCTGCCAGTCAGGATGGTGCAGGACCATCAGCTGGGAATAGTGCAGGAGCAGGGACCAGTACAGGTGCAACATATGCTGATTATACACCGCTTCCGCATTCTGATCCAGGAGACCCCTTTGACTCAGATGATGAGG